>JARHVA010003674.1:342500-407500 GCA_037957365.1 Torreya grandis | reverse complement strand
TAATTTATTTTATCAAATGAAGGATGCAACTATATTTTCAAAGATAAACTTGAGATCAAGTTATCACCAACTAAGGATCAAAGTAGAAGACATCCATAATACTTCTTTCAGAACTAAATATAGATATTACAAGTTTATGATAATGTCTTTTGGTTTAACTAATGCACCTACTGTATTTATGAACTTAATGAATAGTGTATTCAAGGGTTATTTAAATAATTTTTTTCTATTATTCATTGATGATATATTGATCTATTATAATAATGTAGTTAAACATTAACAACATTTATGTTTAGTGTTGTAAAGGATAAGACAGCATAAACTATTTGGTAAATTATCTAAATGTGTTTTTTTAAATATATCTACTATTTGGATCATATTATATCTAAGGTTAGTATTATTGTTGATCCAAAAAATATTAAAGTTATTCAAGAGTGACCTCTTAAAAACATACATAAAGTACATAATTTTATGGGGCTAGCTGGTTATTATAAAAGATTTGTTTAAAAAAAAAAATTAATTGGCTAACCCAATAACTTTTGGCAAAGTGAGCATATGATAATTTTGTACAAAAATGACCCTACTTATATTTAGAAATATGAAAGAGGATGTGTAATAATTTCTTGATGTATTAAACTACCTTGCTTACCAATTATCTACTCTATTACAATAGTCTAGTGAAGAGGAATATAAAGGAGTAGGGGGAATTAACTCATAGGAAAACTCATGGTGGAACCAAGTGTAACTCATTGTGGAACTTATTGGATAACTCACATTGGCACTTAGTTGAACTTCAGGTAGAAATCTAGGTAGAACTCACCCTCTCACCCACTTGATCTCTTTGTTACACCTAAGTAATATGAATCCAAATGTGTAGGGATAATCCATTTAATAAATAAATGGAATAATAAATATTCTACACTAATACCCCCCCCCCTTAAGTGTAACTTAGGTGAGCCAAAAATAAAAAAAGGGTCCCAAAAAAAAGGCCTAATAAGGTGCCCATATACAATGCAACTCTTAAAAAGTGAAGTAAAAGGGAAAAACCCACTAGGAAATCGCCCCCCCCCCCAATATATAAAGAGAGAGAAAAAATAAGCTAGGACTAGAAAACTCCATGCCAACACCCCCCTTAAGTGTAGCTTAGGTGGGTTAGAGAATTGGGTCTTGAAAATAAGGCCTAATGAGGTACCCAAGTGCATGGTGATGATCTCAGTATCCTACAAAATATTAAGGATATGTTCCTCTATAAAGAAGAGAGAGAAGATAAGCACAAAATGTTTCATGATGAATGTTGTCATAGGTCCCTCTGCAACAAATGTTTTCTCTTCCTTTTAGAAGAAAGAAACCTTGATCTATCAAACTATTGAGTTCCCACTCAAGTGGAATGCAGATAGGAATCATGATGTAGATCTTTGGAAAATGTTCAAAAGTCTCTTTGTTAGTGCTCAAATGTGCTAAAGTTTGATTAAGAATCACAAGCCTAACTATAGAAGATGGTAATAAGGAATCATATAATGAAAGGAAGAGAGAATGAGGGTTTATAATTACCCTTATTACATCCAAATAAGAAGAGTGACATGGAACATTCATTGAAGGAATGTCAATGAGAAGAGGAGAGCAAGGCTCAACAACCATCAAAACTAAAGATTGGTCTAAAAATGAAGCACTCAGATCTGAAAGAATAATGTCTACAAGAACATATTAGTCATAGATACTTTTAACATGTATGCTCTCATTAGAATCACTAATTTATTATAAAATTTAAGTTTGTAAAGGCTCTAAAAGAGCAACAATCTATGTAGGAATGAATGTAGAATCTGCAGTGAGACAACTAAGGTATGGTAGAATCTTGTCTTATAGTGGGGGATCGATAGAAAGAAGAGTAATATCCACCATGGATATGTCATCAAAAAAAATAGAAGTAGGAGGGGAGATTAAAATGGTCTCAGAAGAGAAAATTAGAATAGGAGGAGGTGTGACATAAAGCACAATAGGATCCCCGAAAAGACTCTGAAAAGTGCTCCAAACAATGGAGGGACACTTTGTGTGCTCTGCATGGTGGTGTAGATCCCAAGAAGTATGCAATAACAAGTGACCATAGACATAGTCACAAGAGTTATCCCAATCATCATTTTTACATGGGTTAATAATAATAGGAATCTATCCATATAATAATGGAATAAGGTCATGATATGTGAGTGAACATTTTATGTACACACATCATGAATAAGAAGTGGTCTTCCTAAGAGGGAGCACTGGTGTAGACTCAACCTTCCTCCTCTGAAGTCTCTCAAATGAAATCATGATGACTGAGATAAAACACCAAGGAAGTGAAATACTATAAAAGATACTTTGTAATGAACCCCTAAAGTACGCTCATAAATGGGACATTAGGCACAACCGAGAATGCAACCAAGTCAGTAATCAGTGCTAGAGTGATGAGGGATAATTCATGCTTAAAATAGGGATGTTAGACAGTCAAAAATTCATCCACATGTGAATAATTGGTGTAAAAAGTACAATGTAAAAATTAGTAGAGCCCATTGCACAAGAAACCCCCAAAATATGGCACTTTATAACTTTAGTGTGTTTATAATAAAAATAGGACCGATAGAATAAGAATGAGAAATAAATCACTTTTGTAAAGATAGGTACTAAAATCTAAGTTATCGATAAAAAGTCATGGCTAATAATATTTCTTATCATTAATAACCTATTTAATGAACTTGCACTTAAAATTTTTAAAATCTAGACCAAACGAGGGGTAAGGTAGCCTTATATCCACTCGTTGAAATCAAAATTAAATTCTAGACCTCCTCAAGCAAGTAAATGTCATAAATAACCTACCAACACACCTTTACATGCACTTTAATGGAAAAAGCTTATATATGGTGTTTTAATTAAAAAATTAAAGCTATTTTTAGAAAAATATTAAAATAGGATTTTACTTTTTTATTGTATTGGTGCATAAGTTAGGTTTAGCTTTGACTTTTCAAGGAGAAAGGAAAAAAGGGCCACCAAGGTAGAATGCAAGTCCATAATCCAGAACCAACAGCTTGAGGCACCATCATGGGAGAGATTCAGAAGAAACCTGGCTCGCCAAAATCCATTTGTAGGGTTTTTCATATTGGTTTAAGATTCCATTATAAGGGCAAGAACACCATCCCAATCTAGAAGAGAGGAAGCTCAATATAAATATGCAAGATTGTGAAGGAATGTACCTCAAATTTGTGATAGATGCCTCATTAAAGCACATATATTATGCCATTTTAAGGAGGAAGAATGCCATCATATGTAGAACTTATCTACAATGGTGTTGAACTAGGTGGTAAGTGTGATCGTAGGAATCCAAGAATGAAGGTTAGTATAGTGTTAGTTCAAGTAATAAAACACACTAACACTTACACTCCAAGCCTAGAACTTAGGGAAAACTTAGTAACAAAAGACAAATGAAAGCACAACTAAAATGTAAAATATAACAAATCTTTTACTTTCTTTGAAAGCTCCAAATACTTTGTTGAGTGGCTTGCTTGGATTGTGCATCAAAGAGTATTTGGCAAATGAAGTTTGTTGGCTCCTTATCTCCTTGGCACCATTGGCTTTGACGTGGCTTGTTGTAGCTTGGCTCAAGATTTTGGCATTATAACACTACTTGTAAAGAAATTTTGGCATTATAATACTGAATCAAATGGCTTGTCTCTCTCAAAATTGCATTTTAACTTTGGCTTATGAGAGATTAAAATTCAAGAGACATAGCATTGTATTTATAGCCTAAAGATTTAACTCTCACCCAAGGTGAGTTAGGGTGGAGTTAAGGCTTGGATTAGGTTTAAACCCAACCTAGGTGAATCAAATATAACCCCAGTAGATTTAATAGTTATCAATTAATCATTATTTGAAATTACTAGCCATGAGTCTCCAAAATAGATATTCTAAGATATTTTCAAAGAGCTTGACAACTCATAAAGGCAATGATGATAGGCTAGGATATTTGAATTTTTAATTTTTTTTTAGAATTTAATTAATTGCATATGGATAATTCAACTAGGATTTTAATTTGGTTTAGCTTTTTAATTAATTTTGATTAGCCATTTAGTATTTTCAAGATTTGATTTAAGTGTGCAAATGACCCACTTAATAGGTCCATAGGCTAGATTAATTGTTATGATGCCACAAGGTGATTATGGATGAATTCATGAGAGGTTATTATTGTATATAATAGGATACCGTAATTGAAGATGTCTCAACATGATTTTGAGTTTTGATGAATGATGCATAAGTAAAATTGGAATGTTTAGTAATTCTTAAGCTTAATTTGCAATGGTTGTTAGGAATCAATCTCAAGTTTGGGTAGAAGCTAGTTGTGGCCACTTTTAGGTGTCTATAGTAAGGGTATCATAAAGGTTATGGACACCCAAACAAGGTCATGGTAGGCATCAAAAATCCTTAAAGAAGCAAAAATTCATGA
This sequence comes from Torreya grandis, assembly GCA_037957365.1. Taxonomy (NCBI): domain Eukaryota; kingdom Viridiplantae; phylum Streptophyta; class Pinopsida; order Cupressales; family Taxaceae; genus Torreya; species Torreya grandis. The sequence continues at coordinate 403,029 of JARHVA010003674.1, read as the reverse complement.
CTATTCCATGGTGAACAAGATGTGGGGAGGACATCTGAACCAGGTGGTGAGCTATAGTGGACCAACATGCTCAAGAAGGAGACCACAAATGGTTTGGAGGTGTCAAGGATCTAAATGGTGATCAATCTTGGATAGTCATCGAGGCTAAGATAGATTGAGTGGATAGATGATGTGGAACAATTATCCATCTAAGAGATCACCAAAGGTTTTACTCCTAGAGTTTTTCTTCCTCTTATATACCAACATGCAATTGGGTATTACTTGAAAATTAGCTTGTAGTTGAAAATCTCAAGAAACCATCATGATTAATCCTAATTGAGGCTACCTCTAAATTTTCAAAAAAATTATACATGAAAATGCAAATAATTGATATTTATGACCTTGATAGCCTTGAGGATCATCGATACACTAGGGGAGGATGGCTTAGATGGGTACTAAATCAAAACTTGCTCTGATACCATGTTAGAATCAGCCAATAGGTAATATTTTGGTAGAGTGAGCACATGAGAATAATATACAACAATAACCTTGTTTATATTCAAAAATATGAAAGAGGATATGAAATAATTGACTAATGTATTAAATGACCTTGCTTACCAATTGTCTACTCTATTATAATAGCCTAGTGAAAAATAATATAAAGGAGTAGGGGGAGTTAACTTAGAGGATAACTCACGGTGGATCTAAGTGTAACTTACTATGAAACTCATAAGAGAACTCACATTGGCACTCAATTAAACTCTAGGTGGAACACGCCCTCTCACCCACTTGATCTCTTTGTTACACCTAAGTAATTTGAAGCTAAATGTGTAGGGATAATCCATTTAATAAATAAATAGAATAATTAATATTCTACACCAACAAAATTGGCTAACCTAATAAATTTCTTGCAACACAAGGGTAAGAAGTTTGTGTGGACTTCGTAATAATTATGGACTTTGGCACATATACTTGTTGTAGGAGATTCGAAAAAAGTTTTTGAAATATGAGTTGATGCATCTAAAGAAGGCTTGGGTGGCATGTTAACTTAAGATAGTTCAATTGTGTTTTATGAGTCATAGAAATTGAAGGATGATGAGAAGAATTACATCACTCATGACCTTGAGCTTGTTATCATTGTTCATGATTTGCAGTAATGAAAACACTTTTTACTAGGTAAGTATTTTGAGGTAAAATCTGATTATCACAACTTATAACATTTATTTTTCTAGAATGATCTGAATGCACACCAATGTAGATGGTTGTAATTTTTAAGTAATTTTGATATGAATATTTCACATGTGAAAGGTAATTAAAATTGTGTTGCTGATGCACTCAGTCAATGCACATATCTCGCTACCTTATCTATTATGCATAATAATTTTAGAACTAAAATATTGGAATAACAATATTCTGATAAGTTTTGCTAAGATTTAAGTGTAAATTTGACTGATGAGCCTATTGAAAAGAAATTTTTTGACTTTTCATTTGATTATGATGATTTAATCAGACATAAAAACAAAATTTATATACTTGAGTTTGGTTACCTAAAGATATTTTTCTAAAAAAAGTGAATGTAACACCTCATTTTGCTCATCTAAGTGTCACAAAATGACTCATAAACTGAAAAGATTGTACTATTGGCCTGAAATGAAACATGAAGTTGATGACTTTGTGTCAAGATGTTTAGAATATCACCATGTGAAAGCTAAACATTGTTGGGGATCAACCAACAATATGATTACACTTATGAAAGCAATAAACCGCGGAATTAAATCAGATAGATAAGTAACTAGAATCAGATAATAGCAAAGAACAAGAGATACAAGAAACCACCCTGAAAACTTGTATTAAACTCTTTACAAAAGGAATACAATTGAAGAAACTTCTTTCTTCCACACCTCTCTCAGATGCACAAGATCTCTCTCTAGATCTATATCCCTTAAGAGCTCTCTCTCTCAAGTACAATCAACTCCAACAAATTGGATTGATACAACTCTGTACTGTTCTTCAACATTCACATACAATGAACTACTACAATAATCACACTAATCTAAGAAGATCTAATTCTACATATAGAATTAAGAAACTTGAGCATGCACTTACAACCAATAGTTAAGCCTCTTGAACAAGGGCTCTAAAAACAATCTTACTAATAATAGAAATGTGAACTTAAGACTAAGACTTAAACTCATCATGCAAACACTCGCTTCTGTCCTCAAAAATAGCATTCTGGACGCACAGGTAACCGACGCCGGTTCCTGCCTGCTTGCCCGTGACCGACATTGGCCAATCATCTGTCGACGCTAGCGTCTCTTCAACTGCACCGAATCGATGTCGGTCGCTCCTGACTGACGCCGGTGATTATGTAAACCTGCAACTTTGGTAATGCACTCATATGTGAAGCTTTTAGGCTTCACACCTTAACAATCTCCCACTTGGAGATAAATAGCTGCACCAGTACATGTACAGCAACATCTTCTAGCTCCTCCATCTTCAACTCAATCATGAAGACCAACAAAAGTTGAATGAAGATTTAACTTCTCCTTTGTAACCGGCTTGGTTAACATATCAGCAGGATTCCTATCTGTATGGATCTTCTCTAGCTTCAAATCACCATCTTCCAATACCTATCGTATGAAATGGTACCTTAGCTGTATGTGCTTGGTTCTTGAATGAAAGGCTGAGTTCTTAGCCAAATGGATTGCACTCTGACTGTCACTATACAATCTGCAACTCCCATGCTCCCTTCCAAGCTCTTCCATGAACTGTGTCATCCATATCATCTCTTTGATAGCTTCTGTGGCTGCAATATACTCTGCTTCTGTAGTTGACAAGGCAACAACCTTCTGCAACTTTGATATCCAGCTAACCGCCGTTCCACCTACAGTGAAAACATATCTTGTAGTGCTCCTCCTGCCATCCAAATCACCTACCATATCTGAATCTACATAACCATGTAGAGAAGTATCTGAACCTCCATAGCACAAGTGCCTACTGCTGGTTCCTCTCAGATATCTAAGGATCCACTGAACTACTTTCCAATGTTCCTTACCTGGATTGGCCATATACTTACTTACAACTCCCACTGCTTGGGCAATATCCGGTCTAGTACACACCATTCCATACATCAAACTCCCTACTGCAGAAGAATATGGAACCTTACTCATGTACTCTACCTCATCATGTGAATTAGGACATTGTTCTTTACTCAACTTAAAATGTCCAGCCAAAGGTGTGCTTACCGGTTTAACATCTTGCATATTGAACCGTTTCAACACCTTGTCCACATAATCCTCTTGAGACAATATCAACCTGTGATTTTTCCTATCTCTCTTAATGCTCATGCCAAGGATTTTCTTTGCTGCTTCCAAATCCTTCATAGCAAATGTTTGAGCTAATTTCACCTTAAGCTCAGAGATATTATGCATGTGTGATCCTGCAACCAACATATCATCTACATACAACAATAGAATGATATATCTACCATTATCCAATCTCTTAAAATACACACAATGGTCAGATTGACACCTACTGTAGCCATGCTCAGTCATAAACCTGTCAAATTTCAAATACCACTGTCTAGGAGCTTGCTTGAGGCCATACAAGCTTTTCTTCAATCTGCACACTAACTTCTCCTTACCTTTGACCTCAAATCCTTTTGGTTGTTCCATATAAATTTCCTCATCCAAATCTCCATGAAGAAATGTTGTCTTAACATCTAGCTGCTCAAGATGCAAATCCTCAACAGCAACCAAAGACAGTACAATCCGTATAGAAGTCATTTTAACAACAGGAGAAAAATCTCACCAAAATCAATACCTATCTTTTGTGCAAATCCTTTAACTACCAATCTAGCCTTATATCTCATCTGTCCATTCTCACCTTCTTTCAACCTGTAGGTCCATCTATTCTTCAGTGTTCTCTTACCAGCTGGCAATTCAACCAAATCCCATGTTTGGTTCTCTCTTAAGGACTCCATCTCCTCAACCATGCCATGCTCCCACTGACTCTTGGACTCCACCTGTATTGCTTCTTCAAAACTCTCTAGTTCTCCACCATCAGTTAGCAATAAATAAAATAATGAAGGAGAATATCTAATTGGAGGCTTACTTACCCTTTCAGACCTCCTGATGGGTGTCTGAGACTCGCTCACAACACGCTATCCACCCAAATTCTCTGACAGTGACCGACCTCAGTCACATCCAGACCTGTTACTGGCCGACACCGGTTCTGCCTGACCGACACCAGTACCTGTCCTATCGACATCAGTCTCTGTATGACCGACATCAGTTTCTATTCTATCGATGCCGGTTCCTATTCTACTGACATCGGTCTCTATGTTTTCCTGCAAGTGATTATTTCTTTTTCCCACAAGCTCATTTTAGACCGTCACCTCGTCTAATTCACTATTGCTCTACCCAAATTGATTCAGCTTCTTTAGCTGATCGCTATACATCACTTTTTCATTGAAAACAATGTCACGGCTCCTAATTATCTTGTTAGTTCCTAGATTCCAAAATCTGAAACCAAAATCATCTGAGCCATAGCCAATAAATGTGCACCTCATAGACTTAGCATCCAGCTTCTTTCTATTTTCCTTATCTACGTGCACAAAGGCTTCACAACCAAAAACTTTGAGAAAAGAGAGATTTACCTTTTTACCTATCCAAGCCTCTTCTAGAATTCCACCATCCAGAGCTGTAGAGGGTCCTCTATTAATCAGGTACACTACAGTGTCAACAGCTTCTGTCCAAAACTCTAAGGGCAAACCAACATGCAATCTCATACATCTTGCACGCTCCATGATTGTTCTATTCATCCTTTCAACAATTCCATTCTGCTGAGGTGTCCTTGGAACCGTCCTTTGCCTATGGATCCCATGCATGTAACAATACCAGTTGAACTTATAACTGCAAAACTCTCCACCATTGTCAGATCTCAGGCACTTTAATCTTTTGCCTATTTCATTCTCAACCATAGCTTTCCAAATCTTAAAGGTTTCAAATACATCAGATTTCTTCTTAATACAGTAGATCCATACCTTTCTTGTAGCATCATCTATGAACGAAACATAGTACTGTGATCCTCCAATAGAAGCTACCTGAGCCGGTCCCCACACGTCTGTGTGAACAAGCTGCAACTTATGTTTCTTCTTTGTAGACCCAGTCTTGAGAAAACTAACCCTTTTCTATTTTCCAAATACACAGTGCTCACAAAATTCTAGATCCATGCTTTTCAAATCTGAAAGCTTACCTTTAGACTTAAGAATTGACATCCCCTTCTCACTCATGTGGCCAAGCCTTGAGTGCCACAATTTTGCATCCACATCTGAAGTAGATAATACAGAAGGAGAATTGTTAGTAACACAATTACACAAATAGAGAGTACCTACTCTCTTACCTCTGGCCATAACAAGTGCACCCTTGGTCACCTTCCAAGATTCTACTGTGAGAGTTACTGTACAACCCTCATCCCCTAACTTTCTTGCAGAAATCAAATTTCTCTTCAAGCTAGAAACATGCATAACTTCTCTCAACACCCATGTGTTGCCATTCTGCATTTTCAGCTGCACTTTACCTTTGCCAATAATTTTACAGGGTTCATCATCCCCTAGATATACTATTCCAAAATCTCCATGGATATAGTCACAGAAATATTCCCTATTAGGGGTAGCATGAAAAGATGCACCATAATCTAACACCCAAGATTCTATATTATTGTGCAAAGAGAATATTAAAGCATCTTGTGCAATACCTGCAACCTTTGCTTCTTCTTTTCCTTTATGCTAATTGTCCTCCTTAGGCTTTGACTAGAAATCTCTGCTTATGTGCCCCATCTTTCCACAATTCCAGCATTGTGGCCTTCTACCATTTCTGGATTTGGATCTGCCTTTCCCCTTAGACTTGGATCTTGATCTCCCTTTCTTGCTCTTCTCTTTTTGCCTTCCCCTGCTCTCAAAACTTAAAGCATTCCCAGATGTCTCTTCTTTGCTTTTCCTATGAATTTCCTCATTCAAGATAACACTAACAACATCCTCTACTTTTAAAATATTTTGATGAAGATGCAGTATTGCTAACTGCCATTACTAAGCTATGCCAGCTTTCAGGCAAAGAACATAATATTAAAAGAGCTTTTATTTCATCATCAAATACAATCTTGACTGAACTTAATTGATTTACAATACCATAGAAATCATTCAGGTGATTAGATACAGATCCACCTTCCTGCATATGCAAATTAAATAGTTGCTTCATAAGATATACCTTATTAGAAGCTGAGGGTTTTTCGTACAAATTTGCTAGAGTAGTCATCAACTCTACCATTGTTTTTGCCTATGATAAATTAGATATCACAGTAGATGCCAGACTCAGTCTTATAGACCCCAGAGCCTTTCTATCAAGAACTTCCCATTCTTCATCCTCCATGTCTGTGGGCTTCTTTGCAATCCCACCTAATGGTAAGTATAGATCCTTCTGATACAGATAGTCCTCTATCTGCATTCTCCAATGTTGATAGTTTTTGCCATTGAACTTCTCCATTCTCAGTTTACTTTCATCTGCCATTGCTTCTCCCACTCAAATAGAAATCCCTGCAGAAACTCCTGTGAGCAACCTATAATCTATACACACTACACAGATCTGAACTGCCTGTTAGTGAACCTGAGCTTTGATACCAATTATTGGATATCAAACTCCAAACCTACAACCAAGGCTCTGATACCAATTGTTGGGGATCAACCAACAATATGATTACACTTATGAAAGCAATAAACCACAGAATTAAATCAGATAGATAAGTAACTAGAATCAGATAATAGCAAAGAACAAGAGATACAAGAAACCACCTTGAAAACTTGTATTAAACTCTTTACAAAAGGAATACAATTGAAGAAACTTCTTTCTTCCACATCTCTCTCAGATGCACAAGATCTCTCTCTAGATCTCTATCCCTTAAGAGCTATCTCTCTCAAGTACAATCAACTCCAACAACCTGGATTGATACAACTCTGTACTGTTCTTCAACATTCACATACAATGAACTACTTCAATAATCACACTAAGCTAAGAAGATCTAATTCTACATATAGAATTAGGAAACTTGAGCATGCACTTACAACCAATAGTTAAGCCTCTTAAACAAGGGCTCTAAAAACAATCTTACTAATAATAGAAATGTGAACTTAAGACTAAGACTTAAACTCATCATGCAAAAACTTGCTTCTGTCCTCGAAAATAGCATTCTGGATGCACAAGTAACCGACGTTGGTTCCTGCCTGCTTGCCTGTGACCGACGTCGGCCAATCATCTGCCGACACCGGCGTCTCTTCAACTGCACCAGACCAACGTCGGTCACTCCTGACCGACACCGGTGACTGTGTAAACCTGCAACTTTGGTAATGCGCTCATATGTGAAGCTTTTAGGCTCCACACCTTAACAAACATTGCCATTCAAGAGGATTATTGTACCCTCATGATGTACCACAAGGTAATTGGTCTATGATTTCTTTGGATTTCATATTCAGTTTGCCAAAATATAAAATCAAACATGATACTATTGTATTTGTGATAAATTATAAATATATGAAAGTTGGTCATTTTATTGCTAGAAATTTGACTGGTGATGCATCTATATTTACTTCATGGTTTGTGAAATAAATAATATGATTGCATGGTATGCCTGAAGTTATTATTTCATATAGAGATAATTTTCTTACTTTGAGGTTTTAAAAAACTTTGACTTCCACTTTTGGTACAAGATTAATTTTAAGTTCAACTTATCACCTGGAAACATACAGTCAAACATAAAAATTAAATCAAGTTATGAAAGACATATTAAGAATGTATGTGATGGATCAACAAGGTAAATGGGAGGATTATTTACACTTAGTTGACTTTTCTTATAATAATATGTACTATTCAGTGATTAAAATGTCTCCTTTTGAAGCTTCATAAGGATAGAAGTGTATAACATCACTTGGTTGGGAAAATTTAAAAAATAGGATTGTTATTGGTCCTGATGTTTTGTAAGAGTATGATAAAAAAATGGAAACTATAAGGCAAAATTTAAAGGCTGTCTCTAATAGGCAAAAGAGTTATGCTAATTTAAAAAGGGTGTCAAGTGAATTCTAAGTGGGAGATAAGGTTTTTATGCATGTTAGACCACATAAAAGTTCAATTAAATTTAGAAAATATTCTAAATTAGTTTCTGAATTTGTAAGACCCTTTGAAATCTTAGAGATAATTAGTCTTGTTTCCTGTCAGCTAACCCTTCCTCCTTCCTTGTCTCATATTCATAATGTTTTTCATGTTGCTTTATTAAGAAATTATATTCCTAATCTATTTCATGTTTTATATTAGATTCATCTTCAAGTTACAAAAGAGAAAAAGATGCAGCTGGATCCAATGGAGATCCTAGACTATCGCATGATCTAATTGAAAAATCATGAGATTTCCCAAGTGTTGGTTTAATGGAATCCTTTATTGGAAAGACGTGCTACTTGGGAATATGAGATTATTTTCAAGAAAAATTATCCTTGGCTATTTTGATTGCCAGGATGACTCTTTTTCAAGTCGGAGAGGATGTCATGACCTTGTTTGACCTATATTTATTTTATTTATTGATATAGTTAGTTATAAACTATTTGAGACATATTTTGTTTATTTAACTATGGTATTCCAGTTATGTGATCTATATTGATACATTTTATTCTTAATTATTGAGACAATTATTGATACACTTTTAATTATAACATTGGATATTTATGTTTAATACATACTAACTTACTATTCAATTTAGCTATATTATTTAAATAGTGTTATTGTATTTAGATGTCCAGATATTATTGATTATCTATTTGTTGACTGTAATGTCAGGTACTTAAGTTAGGTTGTATTCAGACCTAAGCAATAGATAAACATGGAGAAATAAAGTAGATGAATGAAACCATAAATTTTAATATAAAAATTGAGCTTGATGGTACTATTGATTTAGTCATATTATTTACATGATTTAAGTACTGAGTGTTATTATTTTGTATTCAATTTCATTATTGGTTGATTTAGTAGTTTTTACTCTTGTGCAATCATTACTTTACTTGATGTTATCAATTATGGGAATTATCACTTTATTGAGTCATAATTAGTTTTGTGATTGTTATTTTCTTGTTGATGTCATTATTTTAGTCATTTTGGTTTATTATGTTTTCATTGACTTGATGACTATCGACTTCAACATGGCATTTGATCACTTGTGTCTCTTGTGTTCGCACTCATTTTGATTGAGTGTTGGCACTTTATCACCTTGACTGGATTGTCTTGATGTTGTCCATATTAATGTTTAATATCAAATGTGTTACAATTGAAGGCTCTTGTGAACATGTTTTATTTGCTCTAAGATTTAAATGTTTGTGCATTAAGGTCTAGGCATTAAAGGATTTCATTTTATTATTGGTTCATTTGACATTCATTATTTGTTTAGCCAAGTTTATCTTGGGCATGTGCTAAGGTTGTTAGGTCACAACCCATCTTGGGGCATTGTCAATTAGTTTGATGATTTGTTAAAGCCATTTGACTTTAGAATTGTAATATTGGCTTGAATTACCATGTGAATGGGTCGAAACTCTTTCAAATGGATTTTAGGTTTTATTGTGTTCATTTGAATGTGTTTATTGAATAATTTTATGTCTTGGGGAGACTCTTCCAAAAAAATTGGCATGGCAGCCAAGGGGAATGACATGCATCTCTTACATGAGATTTTTTGGGAAGCTTGAACTATATTTAAGTCATTAATATTATCGACCATGAGGGAGTCTAGTAGAGTTAATTGGGGTTTGATTTAGTTTATATGGTCAACTAGTTTTGGTTGAGGCATGTGGATTTTAGATGTTGGTTTTTGCATAATAACTTGGGAGACTGGAAGAGAACAAAAAAATTCTTTGGTGAGAAACTTCCAGATTCGAAGTAAGTGGTGTTTTTTAAAATTCTATGTGTTTACATTATATAGTAGTGTTAATGTCAAATTAGTTATGTTTTTAACCATAAATATTTGGCATTGGATTAAGCCTACATAATAGTGTTTATTGTTAAAACCTTTACTAGGTTCAATGGCTTTTATTGTTTGTGTTATTGTACGATAGTCATATACAGCTTGGCCATAGATTTTAGGGATATAACTATAAATATATACTTTGATATTATTTATATTGGCTATGTTGGATGTGTGTGTGTGTGTGTGTGTGTGTGTGTGTGTGTGTGTGTGTGTGTGTGTGTGTGTGTGTGTGTGTGTGTGTGTGAGACTTTGTGTATATGGATGGATTTATTATTTTGACATGTCATTTAAGGATGGCTATGACTATGTATTTTTGGTGACTTTATTATGTTTTAAAACCTTGGCTAGGTTACAAAACTCAGTTACACAGTCAGATAGTTTGTGACTACATTGTGTGTTAAATTCATTGTGGTTTAAAAAACCCTAGTTGGGTTATACGACTGGGTATTTTATTGACTGGTTTTAAAATTTTTTTGATATTTTTAAAACCATAGATTGGGGCATATGAGTTTCCAAAGGAATGTTGTTTCATTTATTTTAACCTGTTGTGTGTTTCGATCTATGGCGATGAACTTAGGGGTAATTATCTGTTTGAACCTCCATATGATTTGAAATAAACAATAGGGTTTTGGGGGAAAATAATAATAATAATAATAATAATAATAATAATAATAATAATAATAATATTATTATTATTATTATTATTATTATTATTATTATTATTATCGGTTTTCATGATTATGTTTAAGTTTATAATTTGGTCATTATTAAGTTGACTTAAAATTTATAAAATCTTGTTGTAATTATTAGCGTGATTATGGTAATGATGTTTGAATTATTTTCAATTATTATTATTTGGCTTACGTAGAAAAATAGTGATTAGTTAATTATTTTATGGTTATGATTATGTTATATCATTAAAGTTGGCATTGAATCTTTTTCAATTTTTAGTAAAGTCTATTCCAGTCAAAATTTGACCCATAGCTCTACGTAGAGTTGTAATTTACCATTTTTAGTTGGATGGAACTATTGTCTTCTTTTTATGAGTTTTTATTTTTAACTCATTAATAGCTATTAAATTAGTATGTAAGAAAAATTGCTTGATAAATTTAGGGCATAAAGATTTATGGACCATATTATATTCTCGAATAGAATATGGCTCATAAATCAATAAGCTTTGAAGATGAGTTGCAGTTATAATTAAGTACCAAGTTAATGGATATTGATGAGATGGATTCATGTGGTTCATTTCTATATTTTTTTCGATTGTTTCGTTGTTGTTAAGTTAAGTTCAATTCATTGATCTCTGTATATTGCTTATGAATTGGTAGATCTTGCTTAAACAAGATTAGTATGATGATTCTTCTATTGAATCTATTCTCACTTTTCCACTATTTGTTGAATTGAATTACCCAATGAGGTATTGGTTGTACTATAGCCTATACAGGGATTCAGGTAAGGACATAAGTTAGTAATGGTTTTGTTAGGAAGGCCACAATGAAGTATATGCATAGAGGTGAGTGGATATGACCACATTGACTCACTTCTATCCTAATACTAAGTGGTTGAAATGCATCTTAATGAAGTTGTTGATGAGTTATGTATTTGGTCTAGTTTTTGTGTTAGCTATAACACAGTTATGGATCTCATTACGTGTTTCTGTGTTAAACTCTGGTTGAAACTTTGTTTCGCAGTTGTTGTTATGGTTATATATTAAAAAAAATTGTGGTTATTACATATGTATGAAATATATGTATGTAATGAGTTGTTGATAAATGCACATATATAGAAATGTGTTGAATCATCTCTTATTTTTTGTTAATTTTAAAGCTTTGTGATAGGGTTTGAATGATGAAGTATATGTGTTTTAATTTATTTTATGTTGATCTTCATTGTATTTTAATGGTGGTGTTCCTTGTAGTCTCATGTGTACTTCGTGTGAGATCTTAAACTCTTGTTTAAGTGATATTCCAATGCACTAGGATTTGTTAAGTGTTGAGGTTAGCTTAGATATCATATGTATATATTGGTGTAACCTAAACTAGTGCAATCAATGATGTTCTTATAGGTTCACATGTATATTAGAGTTTACTTCAAGAGTTTCAAACACACATAATTTTGTATCCATGCAATGTCTTCCTTTGCTATTATATATATGCACACACACATACAAACTTTAAAATGGAGGAAATATATGAACCAAAAAAAAACCATAGTATAATTTTATTTTATTTTATACTTAATTTAGGACATTTATCATGTTTAGGTAATTTAGTTTAAGTTGGACAATATGATTTTTTTTTTTTTTTTGAGTTCCACCTTGCTAATTTTCTCTATTTTGTGTATCTCTTATATTATCTTGTGTATTAAACTTTTTATGTGGAGTTTCCTTTAGCTAATGTACCCATGACACCCTTCTTTCTCAATTTTTAGGTCCTGGTTGTTATCATTCATAAATAGATAAGTGCAATAGTTATTTAAATAGATATTATCTAACAATCATTCATATGAATCTATAGAACATTCGACAAAAAATCAAACAATCATTAAAATATTGATTATTGTTGAAATTAATATTTTATGTGGAGCACTTTTAATACACAACTCAAAGGTTTATATGATTATTGGAATGGTTTATAAATATATAAATTAATGTTCTCAATATATTTTTCTATAATAATTTCAACTACTTAAAAATCTAAAAAAATATTAAAATATTTGATACTACTTATAAGATTTATTTCATAATTTCAAAACTTACTTTATTTTTAATAAAATTTACATATTACAATTTGAAAAAAAAGATTTATTTATATAAATAATAAATAAAAAATAAAAACTTTATATAAATATCTAATATCTAATTGAATGTTAAAAAGTAAATATTGAATCAAAACTTTAATTAAAATCTATTTATCCATATTAAATTGGAAAAAAAGTAACGTGGCCTTAACGTAGAATGCCATATCAATTGATACACGATCTGTCAAAATGAGAAATAATATGACAATAAAAATGGGGTCCCGCCGCACTCTCAAATTAGTAAGTGAGATTTTGAAATGTATTTATTAAAATGAAGTGAGAGGGAGAAATAGGGTTTGGGAGATGCTTCACGCTGTTATAAATTGTTGTACAACATTAATATGAATATGAATACGAATACGAATACGATTACGATTACGACTACGACTATTTTGTACGGCGCATCTTTTCGTAACCGTTGAACGCTAAAAGCTTCTCAATTTGTGTGGGACCCTCACCCACATGGATTTGCAGCGTTTAAAGCGTGGTGAATACGAACGAGCATTCCACCGCCCACCGTCCACCGCTCACGTATCGGGGCTTACGTAAGCTTTAACACGTTAGCATTTCCGGCATAAATGACGCAATCTCAATCCGAATCGGATGCGGATGCGTACCCATATCCGCTTCTTATCTGTATTGAAATTTGACGTTCAACTTTACACGTCCCAAAAATATTTGAGGATATCCGGAAAATTGTATGGCCCCCTTTTACCGTTCAGAATTGAATGTATATTTTAATATAATATTTTATAAATTAATTATTTAAAATTTTTAAAAATTTAGATATAAGAAATTTATAATAATATAGTTTAATTTTTGAAATGGAGTTTGTTTGAATTTGTTAAGTATTTATGGTTTAAATTTTTAATTTATAAATTTATATTATATAATTTGTTTTATAGAATAATTTTTGGTTTTTTAAATTTATAATTATTAGAAAAGAAAAATTAGAATGAATAATTTATAAATAAATATTTTTGTAAAAGTTTAGATTTAAAAAAAAAATTAATATATAAAGAATTTGACCACTAATTTTTTTTTGTTATAAATAATTTGAATTATTTAATCTTTTATTTTCAAATGCTTAAGTTGCTTAATATTTTTTATAATTATGATTTGAATTTCCTTAAAGAAAGTATTTAATAAAATTTTAGTTTTATGCAGGTTTCAATATTCACGTTAAACTCAAAATAAACATTAAATATCTAATGCAAAAATGATATTGTAAGCAATACCTTTTAGCTATAAAGAGGTGGAACAATAGTGGTGATTCCTTATTATATATGTTTAGAATTTGTTTATAAGTACATGTTAAGTTTTGCAACTAATTATTTTAGAGTGTCATTACAACAATCCAACCATATTGATGTATGTACATGTTGTCTCAACACTTTTTAAATATGTTATCCACTGGTGCATCAATTATTAACAATAGTTAAATCAATTAAATTTTAAAGATTTTACAATAATCATGTATTTGTTTTTAATTTGACATTTTGAATCAACAATATTAATTTATTATGAAGAGAAATATTTATAAAAAGAGACAACTAAATCTATATAGTTTACAGAAACGATTTTATAATATACACATTCCAAGACTCTATTTTGAAGATAGAGTGGTTGATCAAATAAAAAAATAAAGAAGGAAATAAAATTAAAAGTAATATATATATATATATATATATATATATATATATATATATATATATATATAAATAAAATTGTAACTCACAAATTTTAATAATTTAAAAATTAATGAATATTTTTATTTTTAGAAAAAGAGATTGGAATATGTAATATCATATAAAAACTTAGAAATTTAATTTTAACTTTCAACTTTCTAAATTTCAAATTTTTAACGTAATAATAACTTATAAATACTAAAAATAAGATTTTAAAAAAAAAACATGTAAATTATATTTGAATGAAAATCAAAGAACTAAAAAAAAAATATTAACAATTAAAAATAAAACAATAAATTTTTTAAAGTAATATAAATATTATAAATTTAGGTTTTAATTCTTAGTATACTTAATTTAATTGATATTTTTTATTTTTTTTTAGTTTTTTAATTATAAATAATATAATTTATAAATTATTTTTATAATTATAAAATGATTCACAAATTAATTTTTATTGTATAAATTATTTTGAAATTTATTTTTTATTTTTTCCTATTTAAAAATTGTGATTTTTTAAATCTAAACTACTGAAAAATGTATTTACAAATTCCAACATTTAAAAGACATTTGTCACATTATTATTTTTGTTTGATATTTTTATTAAAAAAAAGAAGATTAGATTTTAAATTATAAATATAAATTAAAATGCAATATAAATATAATAATGTTTATATAACAGATAATAGTTTTATGTACTTTAAAAAAACATCTTAAATTAATCGATACACAAACTCCCATAAACTAATTAGTATATGAATTATATATATAGCTTTAATCCAAAGTGGTTGCTTAAAATAAATGCTGAGTGGGAAGATGAAGTGACACACGTATATCTTTCATAAGCTCGGCTCGGCACATGGAAGGGGAAGGGGAAAGGGCCCTTCCATGGCCGTCTCATCATTATTTTATGATTAAGATTAAGTGGGACCATTTTAAAATCCTTCCGGAGGGAGCTCAATTAACTTCCCATTCAATAATCTGCAACTCATTTATTTATTCCATTAAAATAAATCATTGGTGGGGAAGGAAATTCACATTCACAAGAGATGGGCAGAAATTAATTAATCAAAACCAGAAACAGAAATTGTATTGCAAAGAAGAAAGTGATGATGATGATTATTTATACACCAGAAGAAGAAGAAGAAGAAGAAGAAGAAGAAGCAGCATAATTAGTTAGCAGAAGCCCGTATTAAGAAGCAGAATGGCAGGTTTGGAAGCGGGGGCGGGGCGGTGAACAATAAAGGGGTTTCCGATATAATAGATGATCGATGGGGTGTCGTGATTATGCTTGCCATCGTAAGTGGTAATGAGGACTCCCTCGTCCGCCGGATCTCTTTCAACCCTCTTCTTCACTCCACAATTGCTGTCGGAGCACCTGTAGTAGCTCCTGAAAGTGAAACCACATGACACATCGGATTGGGAATTGGGGTCGGATCTTCAACTCAAAAAATAAGTTACTTAACAAAGCAAATTATAGGCGTACACACCTCGGATGAGGGCTGCTTTTGATAGTTTTCTTGCCGTACTTGCGCCATTTGAAGCCGTCCTCCAACACATCGGTGTCAGATCTGGTTTTGAATGCATATTTTGGCCCTCTTTCCGTGCTTCTCTTCCTCTTCTTGCTCTCACTGCACAATTTACAACCACAACCTTCAAACAAACAATTCACATACCAAAGCATTCTCTTCTATAAATCATATCTTAATACACTTACACAATCTCTCCCTCCGAAGATTTCTTGCTGCCACTGTCAGATTGGTGCTCCTCTGCACATAATATTTCTGAATGTTGTTCGTCTAAGGCAGAGGCAGAGGCAGAATGGATGCCAGCCACCATGGGACTGTGGACTTGAATGGCTTCTTCTGTTTTCTCGCCTTGATTATCTCTTTTGCAAGAGCCGTGGTCGTCTTCGTTTTGGAAAGGAGTCCAATATTGTTCCTTGTCCGAAAACTCGGAACAAACACTAAAGGACTGGTTTATCAATTCGCTCTCAGACCTCATGGCCATGGTATTATCCCAAATCAATGGTTCCAAACTCTGATAAGGGGACTGAATATTGATTTGGGAATTTTCACAAATCTCCCACCCTTCCATGCCTGATAAGTAAAGGCTATAGCTAGTGGAGAGTGGAGGGAGGAGGGCGGCTCAAGTTACTTATTTTTGTAGATACAAGAGATAAAAGGGGAGAAAAGGGTGTAAGTAGGCAAGACCCAGAGGAGTGTTTCGTGGATGGTGGGAGTCGGGAGGATAAGACCCTCCTTTGAACCTTGAACATTGACTCACACCAGCATCATGGATGGATGGATGGATGCTTTCTACACTCGACTCACCAGTCACATCCGTCTTTATTTTAAAGCGTATTGCGTAGCAGTTAACTTGTACACCTTCGCTCCCTTTTCCACCTCTCGTCGGGACTCGGGACTTTTAAAGCAGCGGGCCGAAACCATTTCACTCCGCGTTTGCATTTTTATGGAGGGCAAACCCCACGTGGTCGGGAAACAATGTGATGCCAACTATGATGAACTTTCTCGGAATATCATTTGCTTCTATGGCCATTGGAACGCCTTAATCACTACGTTTGGAGTTTTTGCTGAGGTGGGTAGTGGGGCCTTCTTCCAATGTTCCTCCCTCTATATACAGAGTTTAAGAATCCGTCGTGGGGCTTCTATTCCGATTCCGGCATATCATCAAACAATTTCAAATCGAGAAAACTGCTATGCTTCTTTCTAACAATAATGGGAGAAGGGAGTAGTAGCGAGGGCCATATTTATTGACGCTCCTCATCCTCTATTACGTTGCAAAACAATGCCTTTATACTAGGAGGACGACCACTTTTCTGGACCACCATTCATTATTTTCTCGAAATCGTTCTCTCTCTCTCTCTCTTGTCATTCATTCTTCATTTGTGAGCCACTATAATAATTATTTCTCCTATTCTATTCAGGAATGAAGCTTTAGTTTGTCTTTCCATTGCTTACACTACCGTAGCTGTAGCTCTTCTTCATGCGTCTTTTTCTAGTTGTGCACCATCAATATCAATATCAATATGCTATTTTAAATTAAAGATCTCAAGGCTTTCACACTGCAGTGTGAAATATGTGCGTGATGTTATCTATTGCATAGAGTTAGCCAAGAAATTTTTTCATAGAGTTGTCAAGGTGAAGCCTATGTCAAAAGCAATTTCATCTTACCTTAAAGCCCTCCTTGTACATCAAAAAAACTGATTTCAAACTCTAAGATGGTACATAGGCCTACAAATATTTCACCATCAAATTACTTAGGGATGTAATTTATTAATGATTGGGATTAAATTGGACAGAATATTTAGGAGTAGATTAAACTACAACAAGAATAAAATATTGTGTAACTTGGGGTTAATAGTGGTGGCCAACCAAATCAAGGAGGCCTTATGTTACATTCCATTTTCTTTTGTCAAGTTTTAGTCCGATGAACTATTGTCCCTTTGACACGCATGTTACTATGACACATGTGTCATTATGACACATTAGTTGTGGTACATATGCTTACATTTGTGTGAAAATTTAGTCTCGATATGCAAATCAAGAAATTAGATATTTGATTTTATGAATAAATTAATAAAAATAGTATTAATGCTATAGTTAATTTGTCAAAACATTGATTTATTATAATCTTAAATTGTTTAATTATTATATTAAACAATTATTTATTTATAGTATTCAACATAGTAATTATGCTAATTAAATATGTGTATACATCTTAATTAAACACTAGGATGAATATATATATTTTAAAAGACTTCTCTGGTATTAGTCAAGTGGAATTGATCGTTAGTCAGTAATGTATGAAATTTTACGATGGTTTTGCTTAAAAATGTGAAGTTAAGTTACCTTATTTTTAACTTATAAAATCAAGAGAAATAAATTAGAAATTTATCTGATAATTACTAGTGGGACTTCCAATTAATTATAGGGAACAAACACTACAGCTTTGGATTCAAGTGGCATGCAAATGACGAAAATGAGGAGTAAACGGTATTAAGAAAATGAAAAGAGAAGAATTTTGACACACACAAAAGATATACGAGAAAGAGAAGCGAAAGTTGAAAAAAAAAGAAAGGCTTTGGAGGCAAGAAGGGGAAATTTTATTTGTAGCAAAAGGAAAAGCATACCAAGTGGATACTGTAATTATTTTAAATGGAGTATTTTTGTAATGAAAGAATTGTGGATTATAGATTTAAATATATTTACACTGTATTTTTATATTACAAAAACTCTGTGAAATCTGAGAGTAAATCCTATAGAAACTTTTGGGTTATATTTTGGTAGTCTCTCATTAGAAACTAGAATTATTTTTGTATTTACCAAGTTATGGGAATATAATTTTATTAGAACTATTTTAATTGCTTCATTCCCTTTCTTTTATCATTTCCTTGACTCAACGGTTGATATTTTCATCTTCATTGCCTTCACGCAATGCTGGTTAACACCACGTTATGGGTTCGAACCTCTGAAAGTATCATTTTTCATCCAAAAACATTAACATTGTTACCATATTGAGTTTTTTTCTTTTCTTTTCTTTAACTTGCCCCATGAGCAGCACCACCATTCCTTTCTTTAGCTCAACCCAAGAGCAAGACCGTTGTCTTTTCTCTAACTCAGCGCAAGATCAGCTCTGCCACCATTCTTTTTTTATTACTCAGTCCAAGAGTAACACACCACCATACTTTTATCTTAGTTGTTTCAACTCAAACAGAACCACATTCCACTCTAGTCAAGGGTTTCAATGGAATCAGAAAGCCCCCTACGTTTTTAGCAGACTACAAACACGCATTTATATCCAGGTCTAGACATGATATACATATGATGTATATGTAATGTGGTCGTGGTTTCCTTTGAGGATGCGAGTTGCATCACCCCTATTTCCTGTGTTTATCAATTATATCATGAAAACACTTTCTTTGATTATGTCATGAGTTTCATTACGTTGGTCGGGTATATTTGATTTTATGTTATTGTGAATGGAAGGGAAGGGTAGTGAGAGACCCACATTTAGTTAGTTAATAAATTTATATGTATAAATATATATCATTTTGGTTAGATATTAGGTTAGAGAAAAAGAAAATATAATTTATATAATATTAGATAGTATATTATATAATCAAAATTATATAATGGATTAGTAAAACTCTTTAATCGTGATCTTTCTATGTAATTATAATATACTTCTTTATTAAAAACATATCATAAATGAAATTTGTTGATATTGATATAAACCAAATGTCATGGAAACATACAATTTGAATGTTGGTATTTGTTTATATATTGTAAATAAATTATGTAGGGGTAGGGGATTTTATCTCATTTCTTAGTATTTGGGGTTTTTATATGAAATGGAAAATGTTATAAGGCTTATGAAGAAATCAACAAATTATATTTGAAAATGATTGATTTGTGTTAATACATTTTTTGTATTATTTGAAAATTTTAGAAAATAGGTAATTAGAGCATTTCCTTAATTTTGTTAGTTTTAGGGGAAAACAAATTTAATCATTTTGAAAAATATTTGAGAAATCTTTATTTTCTTAAATGCTCTTCTTTTGTACAAAAATTAAATTATCTTTAAAATCACCTATTATAATTAAGTAAATATAGACTTTTGTTGTCATATTTGGTTGGCATGGTTTTGTCAATATATGCTTAATTATATTAGATATTGCATGTATGTGAGTATAATCTTTATATTAGTTTCCTGGATGGTGATCTTATGTTTTGAATTATTTATCTATTATATATGTTATGAGGTTCGCATTGATGATACTACCCAAATAATGAGATGGTTTCTTCTTGAGTCTGGTTAGCTTCACCAATGATGGGTATCTATAACCCGATCAAGTGATGTGTTATGAATTTGACTGATCTAGATGATCATATGTTATTTAAAACTTTCATCAAAGTAATGTTAGATTAATATTGTCAATTCATATGTATGATTTGCATATTGTACGATATCATAGTAGAATCATATTTTTATTTATGATATAAATTATGTAGTAGAATTTTACAACACATGGGGGGATACTAGCATGTCTCATTCTAGATTCTCATATCATTCTATCTGCCTATATATGTGGAGAAAGAGTCATTACCTGATAAGGGATTGTACAAGGGATCGTTGGTTCGTGGTTGGAGTGGTAAAGAGCTCAGATGATATGCTCCATCCCCCACAATAGTATATTTTTGGAGATAACACTTGAGATTATCAAAGATACACGAGTTGATGCAACTCAAACTCTGAAGAGTTAGTTATCTTTATATTGTATATAAGGCTAAATGCCTATAGAATTTATAAATGTAATATTATTTTACTTGAATAGTCATTGATGTATTGGGAGACCAACCATAGCTGTCATTAAGTAGTTACTAAATACATGTATGTCTAATGTGCATTTAGACATGGTAATTTATACATTTTGTGACTGAGATAAAACTGTTTATGCTAGAGATCGTGAGAAGTTTTTCCATGTATAATTATTTATTTATGTATAACTATCTATATGTATATATGTTATGTGATAATGTACGTCTTTGACGTCCTAGCTTATATGAGTTTTAATACAAGTTATATTATTTGGAGGCCTTTTGAGTCTTCTCACTATAGTTAAGGAACATGGTTATCCTTACTTATGTATGCAATTTTATAGTAATCGCGTATACCTTTAGTAGTTTGGTAGAATTACATCTAGCCTTGATTCTACGTATGTAAGAGACATTGCAGATATGTATGACAGCTTAAAAAGTGATCATGGGCATAGGGAACTAACCTTGATAGGTGTTCTTTAGTATGATATCTGCTATAAATGTTAGTGAAATTAAATAACCTTTTTGTAGCACATTATTGTTATGCAAATTTGTCGACAGGATCAAGTTTATTTCATTTTATAAGGATGAAAAAAATTGTATGTAATATATTTTGTGAGAAAGTTAATTGTGCAAGTGACTAGACATTTATGGAATAACATAGTGCATCGTGAGGTGTACTTAGATATTATGTTCTCTTTGAATTTTATTGAAGTTATAATAAAATAGTATAATTTTGACTTGATTTATTATTATGATTAGGTATAAGATTGTTGTTGGTGTTGATTCAGATGCTCAAGCACAAAAACTTATGATAATATAAGATGTCATAGAGTTTTACAGTATAAAAAGTACCTAGATGGTATATATTATATTCATTACGTCTTGACCCATACCTAAATAAATATATAAGTTATAATTGTTTAATGTTTGGGTAGAGTGATCGGGACTATGATAGCATGGAATATCATAAGATACTTTAGTTTAGATGTATATATTTGGGTGGTACATACTGTAGCTATATGTTTGGACTCTCACCTAAATTGATTATTCTAACGATTTTGTTGGTTATTACTTGAGTAATATATTCATAGAAGTTAGCAGGACAACATATATGCATGCATACAATCTTGAGAGTATAAATGAATGACAGGTTCAACTATTATGCATTGTATGACTTGATTTGTTTTGTATACTTAGCTTACTTATGTGCTTGGCATGTGATTCTCTATGGAATTAGGAATGTAGATTCCTTTATCATTGCTATTATCTAGGGTTTTATGTGAGAGTGTTTGGATAAGCACATAAGCTTGTATTAGCAAGATATTATGCTAGATTGTGACACTTAGCTGTGGGATTAAACCAGAGTTTTATAAGCTTATCTATGTCACAATTAGTTTGTTCTCTATTTGGCTTAGAGTGCCAATCCCTTTGGTGGTGATGTCTCATGGAGGAGACCATCACATTTGAAAGGAAAACTACATCAGACCTTAATTCTGAAGAGCGGATATGCAAGCTACCCAATATTATGGTGGGGCATCGGGTCTAGATCCTTAGGCTAGGTTAGGGTAGACTTGATTGCATAGCAATTTGTGTGACTGGTTGAATTAGTACTAGTACTTAGTATGAGAATTTGGATTGTGCTAATGTCCCTAGCATGATAGTAAACTTTTTGTATCACACATTTTATTCTATTACTTGTAGTATTGGAATGTTGAAATTGTTACTACTTGAAGTTGCCAATTATATAATTAACTAAAGTATTTTAGCAACTGTGGTTGAATGAATGTTCGATATTTAATTTTTTTAAAAAAAATTATTGCATTTTCTAAGTATAACTAGGTGGGTTGTTACACCTTGCTCACTCAATGAAGAAAGCTTTAGTCCATACTAAATCTAATATTTTGCTTGTAACTCTTGGATTTATTATCTCTATTACAACATTAATGCAGATTGTCAATTGAAATGCCATGTCACCAACCCTTTAGCAAATTTATGAAAATTCTCATCTTCATTACCTTTGACTCTTTGACTGTTGAGTCGATCGACTGGTTGTATGCCCTAGAGACAAGATGTCCTTGAGACAATTGGTAACATTTCTTAACTTTTGTACCACTTAGATTGATTACTATTAAATGTTATTATTTGACATACTCCTTATAATTACTATTGGGCATTAATGATATTTTAATATTATCTCAAGTTTTTCATTACATCCACACAACAATTCAAACCAAGTTTTAATTTGAGTAGGAAACACCTTACAAACTTGCCTTCAAGCATTCCCTTGTAGGAGGTAGGGTGCACATACCTCATTTTAAAGTACAATTATGTTTTTCTTATATATTAAGAGTACAAGGTAATCTCATACACTTTAATTTAATTTACATAAGTAACCTTATTTTCATAAATTTACCCTACATACAAAATGAAATATTAAGAGAGAGAGAAAGAGGAGGCAAAGGGTTGAGAGAGGAGGGAGGAGAGTAGAAAAGATCAAATAATAACTTAATGTTATATAATTTTACAAAAAATATTATCATTTTTTAATAATAATAAAATATAAATTGTTTAACCCTAAAAAGTTAAAATCTAGGTTGGTGTTATCTAGATTACATTAAAGGGGTATATAGAAATGAAATGGCATAAAGGTGATAATTAGATCTATAACAAGCCAATTAGATGTTAAATTCAAATATAATTATACACTAAATTTAATATGTTAAAATAGTCTAAAAAAGAAAAGTATAACTATGTTAGATATAAAAATGACAAAGAAGTGAAGTGCTTAGCTTATTTTGAAGCTAATGCAGTTTTAGGTCTAGAATAGACTAAAAGCAAGCAGAAAGTAGATTATAGAATAGTTACCACATACTGGATCTAACGTTTCTGGCTCTCTAGCTAGTAATGTCATCTTGGGATAGTTGCATCGACACTACTATCTAGGTTTGATGTTAGTGTCATGTACAAAATATCTACTAAAATAAGATGTAACCACCTAGATATTTCTACTTTTTATTTCGCTTTCACTCTGGTGCATTCAGATATGGATCATGCATAGTTACTACTTATGAAATGATAAAACCCTAGCTTTTCATCTTTAATGTGACCTTGAATAAAAATGGGTTAGTGGGCACACATTATCAAGCTAACCCTAATGATCCCACTGTCAAAATATGTTTATTACATACTCAGTACTTTAAAGAGGGCCTCTAACTAATATAGTTATCACCTACATGTTTCCTTGTGTGTGAATCATATAATGTGTACAAAATAAGTACAATAGTGACCTAATTTGTAACTTGGAAAATCAGGTTCTTGGGATACTCCTTTAGTACTTCAGGCCTATAGATGTGTTGTACCTATGACTAATATGGAAATAGAGAAGCTTTAATCAATTGAATGCTTGATAGAGTGCTTTTGATAAGTTTCCTTGGTCTCTTTAGTCTTTTCTAGGTGTCGAATGAATGAAGGTTGATCATGTATTTATATCAATCCCTTTGGATTAATAAATCACATTAAAACACTTAGGCCAACCATTTGGATACCTTTCATTTGTAAATTGAATGACTTTAGGGCACTAAACACTTGCGTCAGGATAGAAAAATAGTATCAATGCTACTATCAAACTCGAATATTAGTGTCTAAGGAGTAGGAGAATATGTAAAAGTTCAAAACTTGCATAGATGAAAGATAAGTGCATTTTAAGCATTCTGCTCAAGATAAAAGACCTAGGTCATCAATGTCACATTGGTCAGACTAAGAGATATAGGTTAAGAGGCATGAGGATAGAATAGATGCGAGACTTGCATAAGTGAGAAAGATAGATAACTAAGAGGAAAAACCAAGGTCTAAGTTTTCCAAGTTTACAAGATTAAGGTGCTATATAATCACAAATTAATGTCTACATTTGCCCCCTTTTAATTTAGTAATAAAATTGCTAGTTTAAAAGAAAGGAATATGTACCTAGGTGTGTATGCACACTTTGTATTTGTGTGTGCCCAAATTGAGTGCTTTACTAATGAATAACCTACAACAAAAATAATATTATAATATAAAATCAATGCATATAATCTAAGTTGAAAGTACTTGAAATAGATTTAAATTAAAAGAGCAAGGTTTATGAGTACATATGTGTGTTGATGTAATTGTATTGCTTATTAACAAGTTGTTTTGAAAAAAATATATCATTGTAAGGCTTTGAAAACTAAGATTAGGATAAATATAAATAAATATTTAGAGAGAGAGAGGGGGGCACGTGCACAAAAGTGAGTTGCCACCTAGTAGTTGAGATTAACTCAACTGTGCGATCTAATGATACTTATACCCTGGTAAGTCTAGATGATCACATTCAATCTGAAAACTTGGAAAGATTGAGTGATTTGTTCACCTCAATCATACCAAAAGGTGAACCAACTACTATAGTAGATTGACACAATAAAAATATATAAAATTTTATGAGGATATTAGTATGAAAGAAAGGTTTGTGACATGGTAACATTTCATAAAAGAGTTATAGAATCTAAAACTAATTTGAATTTTATAATATTAGGCACATGCTACATAACATACACACCTTATATATGTCTCATGTTGAAACTATGTATAACAATAATACCAATGTATATAACTATACCACAACTATGAATCTGAATCATATAAATGTGTGTTTTAGCCAATTTGGATAACTATATAAGTGTGAAGAACATGCTTCAAAAGCATGCCCCCACTATATATGAAGAAATTTGAAAATTGATATAAGTACCAATGTGGATAACATGTTTTCAAAACATGCCCCCACTATAAACTTAAGATGTTGAATATTTAATAGGTATGGATAACATGCTTCCAAAGCATGCCCCTACTGAATATGAGAACCGATATAAGTATCATATTGAATAAATGTGAAGAACATGTTTTTAAACCATTCCCCCACTAATTATGGAAACTATGAATTTGTGGAATCTATGTCCATATGACATGCCCCCATTAAATATAAAAACTAATATAAACACCAACGTGTTGAATGAAGGTAGAGAACATGCTTCCAAAGCATGCTCCCACTAAATTTGAGAACTGATATAAGTACAATATTGAATGAGTGTGGACATCATGATTCCAAATCGTTCCCCCACTATAATCTAGAAATTGTGTCAAGTGTGGAGAACATGTCTCTATGACATGCCCCCCATTTGAGGTGAAGGAAATAAAAATTTGTAGTTACCTCACCTCAAAAGGATAATACAAAGGTATACTCTATGATTGTAACCATGTAGCATATGTAAGGAACATGTCTAGATAGATATAGTATTGAATCACATATAACTGATATGATCACATATATGCCTAAGATACATGATAAAGATCATGAAAATGTCTAGATAGTTCTAGTTGAAGCTCAACAAGAAAACAAGCACATGCACAATATCACTCAAAAGTAAGTCAAAAAGTAATGGTCCAAGGATATCAAAAATAAGGGGGATATTTAAATGTCTCATAATCGAAGGGACATGACTTAGTCAAATGTTCATAAATGCAAGAATGATATATTTAAATGTCTATACAACAAATAATGACATATGTAAATGTCAATGAAAGTATGCATAGTCACAGGGGTGATAAGTAAAGGATTATGTTCAAATGCTCAAAAAAGGAATACAAGCCACTCAAAGAAGTGCATAAATTAAAGTATAATGAACCAACATAAACATGTCATAGTAGCCTATGGATCCAATGTGTTAAGAAAAGTATGTGATGAGTATAGCATATCAAGTACCCTATGTAATGTATATTCATGGAAAATAGGTATGTGTAAGTACATATGTAAGCTCAAACATGATAACTTAGAGTGATCATCAAATCATATAATCTATGTGTATCAAGATCAAAGAAGTGGATGACCCCAATGTCCATATGACACGAGTAGAAGGAAGGCCCAACATCTAAAATATGAATGTATCATGCATATGTGTATGATTATATTATACTGAAGTAAACATGTGACACATATATGTATGTAGGAGTAATCGAGTATGTCGTCCATCATTATTGAAGTAACACATGGATGCTAAAGAACCAATAAAACATATAAGTGCTGAAAGTATTTTTAGAGTTTTGAATGTTTTTATTTTTTTGGTATTTAAAAAAAAATAATAATAGGAAAGATCATCCTATGATGCCATCTAGTGGATGGCCATAGATATCTCCCCACTATGAATTTGGTGTAATACTCAGGTTATGTTGTCAAGGAGAATGTATAGGTGCCATATTTGTCATTATGGTATTAATGGTACTCTATGTATGTAGAATATGACTCTATGGTCATGAAGTAATAGTAGGAGTAATAGGATTAGGGGTTCTTAGAGTCCATCATTGAGTATTGTGTGGTTTTTTTGGCATAGCAGTAATATGTGCATTTTGAGGTGCTCTATATATTTGAACATGGTGTGTAGTAATATATGGGTATTCTGTGGACTCCATTGTATGTATTTGATGTAATGGTCTCTCAAGTATTGGCCACCTATTAAAGGGGATTGTTTGGTGCTTATCATTTTTTGGTGAATGAGCCTTAGTAGGCTTGATGTCTAGTTGTTTGGGTATAAGTTTCTTTTTTTTAAGAGGATGCTCATATGTAATTATAGAAACTATAATTACCCAATTGACATGAATGTATTTAACACACCCCTAAACCATAGAAGTTATTGTTCGAAGTGGGTCTATCCAAGGTCTTCTCAATAACATATCCAATATGCTTTTGAAAGGGATAACTAAGAAGGTGGTAACCACATGTGTGGGACCGAACTGTAAAAGCAATTTAATCTCACTAGGAACCTTCTAGGAGGCCCCATCAAATGATATATTTGATCTAGTATATGGGTGTAAATCATTATGAGTATAACCTAAGTGTGTAAATAATGTCATAGTGCAAACATTTTTACTTACACTGTTATCAATCATAACACGGTGTATGGGGTGTTTATCAAGGTATGCTCAAATGGAAAAATAATGAAGGTCAAAATCATCATTTTTAAATGCACCATCATCAAATGAAATATAAGGTCTCTAAACCATGGGAGGTATATGTCACGTGTAAATACCAATAAACCCATCTAGTGGGTGTCCATAATGTGATGGAGGAGGACATGCATTATATGCCATTTGGACTTTTAGTTCCTTCTTAGAATGGTCTTATAAAGGATTGTTAAATATTTTATATTTATGTGATCACTAGGTTGTCAACCTAATTCCTTTGGAAGATCCTCAAATATAAGTTTTTTGGTCATCAATGAGATATTGGATCATGTTTTAAGGTAAATCATCTACTTGTAGAATTACCTGGTCCTTCATGATAATCACAATAAGCATTTTCATCATATCCTTTAGATAGAGGTTGACTCATATCAACCTCAATAAGATGAGGGAGAGATATAAGCTGACACTCTAGTAATCATGGGAGTAATGAAACTAGGGATGCATGTAATTGTGTAAATTGTCTCCTTGGTGCATTAGATAGAACAAGCTGATTAGGCTACTGTGAAACTATGTTAACCATTTTGGGTGTTTCATTTTTATGCTCAAGAGGTTTTACCTTATAACTTAGTTTAATTGTGAATTTGGTGCTAGATATAGATATAGCTAGTTTGTTTACTACATACTTGAGCTTATTTAATGACATAAGCTTCATTTCACGGTCCTATACAACATGGCATAAGTCATTGAAAGATTTTAACTTATTGAAAATAATGGACTCATATAAAGGAGTAAGCAAAATTTACTTGAATATATCTTGCAAATCTTTATCTACCATAAGATTGGTCATCTTGGCTAACATTATTTTATATCTCAAGACATATTCATTGATATGTTCATTTGTTTCTTATTTGATTTTTACAATTTGGGCATATGAAACCTTTTTGAAAATGTTAATGGAAAAGTGTGATAAGAACTAGTCTGCAAGAGGTTTTAATGCTTTGATGCATTGGAGAGTTAAATCATAAAACTACCTCAAAGCATAGTCCTTGAGGCTTATTGGAAATAATTTGGTCAAAAGTTTATCATTAGAAGCATAGTCAAGGTATGCCACATAAAATGTTTGAATATATTATTTAGGATCACATTTTCCATCATAAAATGAGAACTTAGGTGAAACAAATCTTGTTGATAAGGGGTGTAAATAGATTTCAAGTAAAAGAGGGTTATGCAATACATCTTGCAAACATATGGCATGAGGGGATTTTAAATCATTTTGTTCAATGTTTTTAATATTTTCTTCCAAGGTCTTTATTACTTGAAGGAATGATTCAACTATAGGCCCAATGAGATTTAGATTATCAAGTTGAGTAGTCACCAAAGGGGATGAAAACATGTTTTGAGTAGTAATAGGCATTGAAACTAGTATTTATGTTCAAACAAAGGGTAATTCCATGATAGATGTATCAATAATATTTTCAGGGAATAAATGTTTAAACACATAATCCATGCCCCCATTAGATGTATTTAATTATAACATGTTCAAGGGGAGGGATGTTTCTATTATAGTTTTGGATTTTGTTGCTTCGAGTATAGTTTTTAAGATCTCATCAAGATCTTCAGGGTTTTGTTGAATGTGCTCATCAAACAATGTAAATTCATGTACTTGATCATGGTGAATTTTCTCATTTTAATTTGTTTTAAGGTTTTCATTATCATAATCTTCTTCTATGATAACCATATAAACATTTTTTTCATTATCAACATGGGTATCATCATGATCTAAGGAATGATATCCCTCATTAGTTTAATACATCTTATATGGGTGGAGGGGAAGCTCAATATGTTCAATAGGTACACCTTTTAATCTAGGGATACACATAGGTTGCATGCAAAATAGTAAAAGTACGAAATTAAAAAGTACAATAATCTAATACCCTAGCATGTTTAAAACCTTAGGAATAAAAAAAAAATGCATTCACATGGATTGAGTTCACCATATGTTTAATCCTAAAATGTTTAGATATAGGTTGGTATTATCTAGATTGCATTATATATATATATATATATATATATATATATATATATATATATATATATATATATATATATATATATATATATATATATATATATATATATATATATATATGAAATGGCACAAGGGTGATAATCAAATCTATAACATGCCAATTAGATGTTAAACTCAAATACAAGTAGACACTAAATTTATTATGATGAGATAGTCTAAATATGGAAATTAAAAATATGATAGATATAGAAATGACAAAGAAGTGAAGTACTTAGCTTTTTTAATTGCTAATGTAGTTTTAGAGCTGGAAGAGACTGAAAGCAAGTGGGAAGTATATTTTGGAATAGTCATTAGATTTTGGATATGATGCTTCTAGATCTTTAGATATAATGTCAGCTTGGGATGGTTGCATCAATGTTATTATATGGGTTTGATGTTGGCATCTTTTAAAAAATATCTACTAAAATATGATTAGACCACCTATATATTTCTAGGTTCTACTTTGCTTTCACTCTGGTGCATTCAGATATAGGTCATGGATAGTCATTGCTTGTGAAATGAAAAAAATCTTAGCTTTTCATCTTTAATGTGACCTTGGGTAAAAATGGGTTAGTGGGCACATAGTGTCGAGCTGACCCCAATGAATTCACTAGCAAAGGATGTTACTTACATAGTCAATACTTTGAAGAGGGCCTCAAACTGATGTAGTTCTCCCCTAAGTGTTGGGTTGTGTGTGAATCATATAATGTGTAAAAAATAAGTAAAACAATGACCTAGTTTGTAACTTGAAAAATTAGGCTCTTAGACTAGTCCTTTAGTAATTCAGACCTGTAGATGTGTTGTACCTATAATTGGTATGAAAATAGGGAAGCTTTAATCAATTGAATGCTTGATAGAGTGTTTTTGATAAGTTGCCTTGGTATATTTGGTATTTTCTTGGTGTCAAATAAATGAGGGTCGATATTGTATTTATATCAATCCCTTTGGAGTAATAAATCTTATTAAAACACTTAGGCCAACCATTAGGATATGTTTCATTTTCAATTTGGATTACTTTAGGGCACAAGACCCTTGCATCAGGATAAGACAATAAAATTGATGCTACTATCTAACCTAAACATTAGTGTCCATGGAGTAAGATAATAGGTATAAGTTTAGAAATTATAGAGATGAAAGATAAGTACATTTTAAGCATTCTGGTCAAGGTAAAAGATCTGGTCATCAATATAGGATTGGTCAAATTAGGAGATTTAGATAAAGAGGCATGAGGATAGAGCATATGCGAGCCTTGAGGAAGTGAGAAAGGTAGAGAATTGAGAGGAACAACCAAGGTTTGAATTTTCTAAGTGTACAAGACTAAGTTTCTATAAAATCACAAAAAATTATCTACATAGACTTATAAATATAACATTTTTCTCTTTATTATAGTTTTCACACATCAACATAAATTGAGAGACTTGTAAGGTGGAACACTTAAATAACTAAAAAAGCATAATACTCTATTTAAAAAGTAAAATTTTAACCATAAGAGCTAAGTAAAAAATATATCATTATGAATTCTTGAGCTAAGCTTAGTAGGTAGACAAATTTAATAAATTTATAAAATATATAGGTCCAAACAAAGTTTATTGACCTAACTACCTCCAATAATCTTTAAGCAATTAAATACTAGTTGCTACCTATTAATTATGATCTGGATAATGAAATGTGTTGAAGGCAAGAACAAAACTATAATATATAAAAATGAGACAACATTTGAGAGCTAATTACACAAAGAAAGAGTTAGAAAAAACACTTGTTCATGGTGCCAAACTGAAACACCACATTAGATTCATCAAGCAAGGGATTTGTACAAAACTTGTAACCTCCTCAACATCCTATAATATTTAATATTAACTATATATAATGAGGTTATGTAATGTTTATATGAATGAAACCATGTGAATATAGTTAGTTTGTGTTTATTATAATTTTTTTGGATAAAATTAATATAAGCTTAACAAACATCTTATTTATTTGTGTCTTTGTAGTTTATTTGTGTCTCTTTATATGTATATTATAAATATTACAGAAGGGTTAGGGCTTAGTTAATTGGATGGATTTTTATAAAACATTATGTGGAGGTTGTGTAGTCAATTGGATGGGGTTAAATGTTTATATGAATGGTAGTCATAAGACATCACACAAATAATCTATATGTGTTTGTTTTGAGTTTGAAGGATATGAATCAAGAGTATTGTTGGGGATCAACCAACAATATGATTACACTTATGAAAGCAATAAACCGCGAAATTAAGTCAGATAGATAAGTAACTAGAATAAGATAATAGAAAAGAACAAGAGATACAAGAAACCACCCTGTAAACTTGCATTAAACTCTTTACAGAAGGAATACAATTGAAGAAACTTCTTTCTTCCACACCTCTCTCAGATGCACAAGATCTCTCTCTAGATCTCTATCCCTCAAGAGCTCTCTCTCTCAAGTACAATCAAATCCAACAACCTGGATTGATACAACTCTGTACTGTTCTTCAACATTCACACACAATGAACTACTACAACCACACTAAGCTAAGAAGATCTAATTCTACATGTAGAATTAGGAGACTTGAGCATGCACTTACAACCAATAGTTAAGCCTCTTGAACAAGGGCTCTAAAAACAATCTTACTAATAATAGAGACGCGAACTTAAGACTAAGACTTAAACTTATCATGCAAACACTTGGTTCTGTCCTCAGAAATAACATTCTGGATGCACAGGTAACCGATGCCAGTTCCTACCTGCTTGCCTGTGACCGACGTCGATCGATCCTCTACCGACGTCGACATCTCTTCAATTACACCTGACTGACATCGATCGCTCTTGACTGACATCGGTGACTGTGTAAACCTGCAACTTTGGTAATGTGCTCATATGTGAAGATTTTAGGCTCCACACCTTAACAATCTCCCACTTGGAGATAAACAGCTACACCAGTACCTGTACAGCAACATCTTCTAGCTCCTCCATCTTCAACTCAATCATGAAGACCAACAGAAGTTGAATGAAGATTCAAATTCTCCTTTGTAACCGGCTTGGTTAACATATCAGCAGGATTTTTGTCTGTATGGATCTTCTCCAGCTTCAACTCACCATCTTCCAATACCTGTCTTATGAAGTGGTACCTAAGCTGTATATGCTTGGTTCTTGAGTGAAAGGCTAAATTCTTAGCCAAATGGATTGCACTCTGACTGTCACTATACAATCTACAACTCTCTTGCTCCCTTCCAAGATCTTCCATGAACCGTGTCATCCATATCATCTCTTTGCTAGCCTCTGTGGCTGCAATATACTCTGCTTCTGTAGTTGACAAGGAAACAACCTTCTGCAACTTTGATATCCAGCTAACCGCCATTCCACCTATAGTGAAAACATATCCTGTGGTGCTCCTCTTGCCATTCAAATCACCTACCATATCTGAATCTACATAACCATGTAGAGAAGTATCTGAACCTCCATAGCACAAGTGCCTACTGCTGGTTCCTTTCAGATATCTGAGGATCCACTGAACTGCTTTCCAATGTTCCTTTCCTGGATTGGCCATATACTTACAACACCCACTGCTTGGGCAATATCTGGTCTAGTACACACCATTGCATACATCAAACTTCCTACTACAAAAGAATATGGAACCTTACTCATGTACTCTACCTCATCATGTGAATTAGGACATTGTTCTTTACTCAACTTAAAATGTCCAGCCAAAGGTGTGCTTACCGATTTAACATCCTGCATATTGAACCATTTCAACACCTTGTCCACATAATCCTCTTCAGACAATATCAACCTATGATTTTTCCTGTCTCTCTTAATGCTCATGCTAAGGATTTTCTTTGCTTCTCTCAAATCCTTCATAGCAAAAGTTTGAGCTAATTTCACCTTAAGCTCAGAGATATCCTGCATGTGTGATCCTGCAACTAGCATATCATCTACATACAATAATAGAATGATATATCTACCATTATCCAATCTCTTAAAATAGACACAATGGTCAGATTGACACCTACTATAGCCATGCTCAGTCATAAACCTGCCAAATTTCAAATACCACTGTCTAGGAGCTTGCTTGAGGCCATACAAGCTTTTCTTCAATCTGCACACTAACTTCTCCTTACCTTTGATCTCAAATCCTTCCAGCTATTCCATATAAATTTCCTCATCCAAATCTCCATGAAGAAACGCTGTCTTAACATCTAGCTGCTCAAGATGCAAATCCTCAACAACAACCAAAGACAGTACAATCCGTATAGAAGTCATTTTAACAACAGGAGAAAAATCTCACCAAAATCAATACCTGGCTTTTGTACAAATCCTTTCACTACCAATCTGGCCTTATATCTCATCTATCCATTCTCACCTTCCTTCAACCTGTAGGTCCATCTATTCTTCAATGTTCTCTTACCAGCTGGCAACTCAACCAAATCCCATGTTTAGTTCTCTCTTAAGGACTCCATCTCCTCAACCATGCCATGCTCCCACTCACTCTTGGACTCCACCTGTATTGCTTCTTCAAAACTCTCTAGTTCTCCACCATCAGTTAGTAATAAATAAAATAATGAAGGAGAATATCTAATTGGAGGCTTACTTACCCTTTCTGACCTCCTGATGGGTGTCTGAGACTCATTCACAACACGCTGTCCACCCAAATTCTCTGACAGTGACCGACCTCAGTCACCTCTAGACCTGTTATTGGCTGACATCGGTTCTACCTGACCAACGTCAGTGCCTATTCTATCGACATTAGTCTCTGTATGACCGACATCAATTTTTGTTCTGCTGATGCCGGTTCCTATCCTGCCGATGTCGGTCTCTGTGTTTTCTTGCAAGTGATTATTTATTTTTCCTACGAGCTCATTTTGGACCATCACCTCATCCAATTCACCATTGCTCTGCCCAGATTGATTCAGCTTCTTCAGCTGATCACTATACATCACTTTTTCATTGAAAACAACATCACGGCTCCTAATTATCTTGTTAGTTCCTAGATTCCAAAATTTGAAACCAAAATCATCTGAGCCATAGCCAATAAATGTGCACCTCATAGACTTAGCATCCAGCTTCTTTCTATTTTCCTTATCTACGTGCACAAAGGCTTCACAACCAAAAACTTTGAGGAATGAGAGATCTACCTTTTTACCTGTCCAAGCCTATTATGGAATTCCACCATCCAGAGCTGTAGAGGGTCCTCTGTTAATCAGGTACACTGTAGTGTCGACAGCTTCTGCCCAAAACTCTAAGGGCAAACCAACATGCAATCTCATACATCTTGCATGCTCCATGATTGTTCTATTCATCCTTTCAGCAATTCCATTCTGCTAAGGTGTCCTTGGAACCATCCTTTGCCTATGGATTCCATGCATATAACAATACTAGTTGAACTTATAACTGTAGAACTCTCCACCATTGTCAGATCTCAGGAACTTCAATCTTTTGCTTGTTTCATTCTCAACCATAGCTTTCCAAATCTTAAAAGTCTCAAATACATCAGATTTCTTCTTAATACAATAGATCCATACCTTTCTTATAGCATCATCTATGAACAAAACATAGTACTGTGATCCTCTAATAGAAGCTACCTGAGCCGGTCCCCACACGTCTGTGTGAACAAGCTGCAACTTATGCTTCTTCTTTGTAGACCCAGTCTTGAGAAAACTAACCCTTTTCTATTTTCCAAATACACAGTGCTCACAAAATTCTAGATCCATGCTTTTCAAATCTAAAAGCTTACCTTTAGACTTAAGAATTGACATCCCCTTCTCACTCATGTGGCCAAGCCTTGAGTGCCACAATTTTGCATCCACATCTGAAGTAGATAATACAGAAGGAGAATTGTTAGTAACACAATTACACAAATAGAGAGTACCTACTCTCTTACCTCTAGCCATAACAAGTGCACCCTTAGTCACCTTCGAAGATTCTACTGTGAGAGTTACTGTACAACCCTCATCCCCTAACTTTCTTGCAGAAATCAAATTCCTCTTCAAGCTAGGAACATGCATCACATCTCTCAACACCCATGTGTTGCTATTCTGCATTTTTAGCTGCACTTTACCTTTGCCAATAATTTTACAAGGCTCATCATCCCCTAGATACACTATTCCAAAATCTCCATGGATATAGTCACTGAAATATTCCCTATTAGGGGTAGCATGAAAAGACGCACCAGAATCTAACACCCAAGATTATATATTATTATGCAAAGAGAATATTAAAGCATCTTTTGCAATACTTGCAACCTTTGCTTCTTCTTTTCCTTCGTGCTGATTGTCCTCCTTAGGCTTTGACCAGCAATCTCTGCTTATGTGCCCCATCTTTCCACAATTCCAGCATTGTGGCTTCCTGCCATTTCTGGATTTGGATCTACCTCTCCCCTTAGACTTAGATCTTGGTCTCCCTTTCTTGCTCTTCTCTTTTTGCCTTCCCCTGCTCTCAAAACTTAAAGCATTCCTAGATGTCTCTTCTATGCTTTTCCTGTGAATTTCCTCATTCAAGATAACACTAACAACATCCTCTACTTTTAAAATATTTGATGCAGATGCAGTATTGCTAACTGCCATTACTAAGCTATGCCAGCTTTCAGGCAAAGAACATAATATTAAAAGAGATTTTATTTCATCATCAAATAAAATTTTGACTGAACTTAATTGATTTACAATACCATGGAAATCATTCAGGTGATTAGATACAGATCCACCTTCCTGCATATGCAAATTAAATAGCTGCTTCATAAGATATACCTTATTAGAAGCTAAGGGTTTTTCGTACAAATTTGCTAAAGTAGTCATCAACTCTATTGTTGTTTTTGCCTGTGATAAATTAGATATCACAGTAGATGCTAGACTCAGTCTTATAGACCCCAGAGCCTTTCTGTCAAGAACTTCCCATTCTTCATCATCCATGTCTGTGGGCTTCTTCTCAATTCCACCTAACGGTAAGTATAGATCTTTCTGATACAGATAGTCCTCTATCTGCATTCTCCAATGTTGATAATTTTTGCCATTAAACTTCTCCATTCTCAGTTTACTTTCTTCTACCATTACTTCTCCCACTCAAATAGAAATCCCTGTAGAAACTCTTGTGAGCAACCTGTAACCAATACACACTACATAGATCTGAACCACCTATTAGTGAACCTAAGCTTTGATACCAATTATTGGATATCAAACTCTAAACCTACAACCAATGCTCTGATACCACTTGTTGGGGATCAACCAACAATATGATTACACTTATGAAAGCAATAAACCATGAAATTAAGTCAGATAGATAAGTAACTAGAATCAGATAATAGCAAAGAACAAGAGATACAAGAAACCACCCTGAAAACTTGTATTAAACTCTTTACAGAAGGAATATAATTGAAGAAACTTTTTTCTTCCACACCTCTCTCAGATGCACAAGATCTCTCTCTAGATCTCTATCCCTCAAGAGCTCTCTCTCTCAAGTACAATCAACTCCAACAACCTAGATTGATACAACTCTGTACTGTTCTTCAACATTCACACACAATGAACTACTACAACCACACTAAGCTAAGAAGATCTAATTCTACATGTAGAATTAGGAGACTTGAGCATGCACTTACAACCAATAGTTAATGTTAGGTTGTCGAGCTAAAAGCTTCACTGATGCAGACATGGAGAAGGCCATTAAAGGAGTTGCTAGAGTGTCACAGACACCGGCATCGGTCAGGCCAACCGACGTCGACATGATAAGGTAGGAGAAAAACCAACGTCGGTCAGAGATCGGCCGACGTCAGCGACCCCCAGGTGGATAGGGACCGACGTCGACCACCTGTGTGGTTCGACTGTGAGTATATTATGGGCAGTTAGCTAATGAACCAAGTGTTTGCATGTCAAGAGCTAATTTTAGACTGAGAGCTACAGATCTAATTATTGTAATTAGATGTCTAATTATTGTTTGGATGAGATCTATATAATAGACTCATAGTTGTATTGTAAACTTGTGCTAGAGAGTAAGAGAGCAATATTATAAGCTCCTTCTGTGTGTGAGGTGAGTAATGGTGTGTTCCTCCTAGTGCCACAATACCAAGTGTGGGTGCTAGATTGGAGAATCAGTAGGGTTTTTCATGTATGTATGATCTTGGTCATTAGGTGAGCATGGCTTCTATAGGAGATCTACATGGTAAGTAAGATCATTGATATGCAGGTGTATGTGTGTGCAAGGTCAAGGTTCACAGGTGTGCAGAACCAGGTTGATTTGCAGGTGTGTATGATCAGAGAGGACATCAACACAACAAGGAGCAGATATCAGGTAGAGATCTACTTGGAGTACAGGTGTGTACTCAGATAGAGCAAGAGAGGAAGGCAAGGAAGTTCCTTCCATAAGTAAGGTCTATTGAGGTGCAGGTTATTGCAGGTTCAGGGGAGATCTACTTGGAGTACGTTTGAGTACTTGTAGAGTGCATGGAGCACTTGTGGTGTGTGTGGAGCACGGGTATAAGGTGAACACCAACTCAGTGTTTGAGTTGGGTGTTGGGACCTAAGAGAGAGAGCTTTGAGGAGAGAATTACTGTTCACTTGAGGTGTGGGAAGCCTCTGAAGAGGTGGTGGAGAAGAAGTGGCATCTTCTTTATTGTATTCTTTTTTGCAAGAGTTTTAATACAAGTTGTGTATTGTCTCTCATATCATGTGTTATTTCTAGATTCTAGTTACTTGTTGATTCTAGTTATTTTTGCATATTAAGTTGCTTGTATTTTGGTAATCAATTGTGTGCTTCCGGTGTTTCATATCCCAATAGTTAAGCCTCTTAAACAAGGGCTCTAAAAACAATCTTACTAATAATAGAGATGCAAACTTAAGACTAAGACTTAAACTCATCATGAAAACACTCGGTTCTATCCTCAGAAATAACATTCTGGACGCACAAGTAACTGATGCCGGTTCCTGCCTGCTTGCTTGTGATCGACGTCGACCGGTCCTCTGCCGATGCTGGCATCTCTTCAACTGCACCTGACCGACGTTGGTCGCCCTTGACCGACGCCACTGACTGTGTAAACCTGAAACTTTGGTAATGCGCTCATATGTGAAGCTTTTAGGCTCCACACCTTAACAAGTATAACATGTGGCTTAGATCAAGAACATGCCACTAGACTTCATACAATCTTAATTCTTAGTATTATTTATTTTGCAGTGACCCTCTTTTTTTAGTTTAACTTGAAGATAATATACTAATTTTCCATGCCAATTAGGAATATTATTTATCTAAGAAAACATTAACATACCACAAGATATTTAAATATTAGTGAGTGTTATAAAATTTAAACCCTCTTTAAGAGTGAGGTTTCTTCTTAGTAAAATTGTATCTATCAACAAGGGCTTGTATTGGCATAAAGGAAATTCCAAATTAATGCAAGCATGATATCTTTATGAATGATATCAAAATTGATATCCAAATTGGAATTTTTTTGCATCTAAATGTTATTCTTTATTTATCAGACCATGATACCTTATAAATTATTTAAGTAGTTTAGGCACAACCTAATTAGTGTGGAATTAATAGTTATCTATGAAAGATGTGGTGGAAACATTTTCAAACATGGGTCATTTAATCATTTGATGCTACTAAAATTGAAAATGTTTTCTATAAATAAGCTATATGTCATGTGTTGTAAAGAGTCAAACATTTATAGAGATGATCCCCAAAAAAATACATTTCAAGTGGGAAGGGTCCAAAAGCAATTATAAATATATTTAATATATCACAAAACACAAGAATAAAATATTAAACACATAAAAACATATAGTAAATGAATTTTATTAGCTCATGGGCGAGAATCAAACATAGAACATATAACAAGTATATGTTACTCAACATGTCAAAAATTTAACCAAAAAAAATCTCAAGACCTTCATGAATAAGGGTATAACTTGCATATAGTACTACATAATCATGTTACCATAGTAATATAAAGTAGGTTGGGTCTAGTTAATAATCACTTCCTATAACATGATACTAGGTATTTACCCAAGAATGATAGTGGTAATCAATTTTATACTGCAATATTTATTTCCATCTTCAGATATACATATTACGCAAAATTACCAATTATTGTCCAAAGTAGGAGTAAAATATTGTTTAACATGTATATTTAAGCTATATTAACTTAAAATTTATACAATCATATCTTAAGGTATAGTTTTATATGACCACCAAATCATTGACCCCTCTCTCTATATATATGGGAGAGGGGGGTTGGGTATATATCTAGATGGGGGGGGGGGCACGGCTATCTATATATAGTTGGAGTTGGCACCCTATATATATGAAAATGCATCTTTTTATGCCTTTGAATCCTCAAGAACCAATAGAAGACTAAGAAACTACTTATCCTCATATATTTGTAATAGTAACAATGGTATTGCAAAAACTTGCTCGAACGTAAATAATTCCTTTCAGTATTTGATGTTTATTTCTACGTGGTAAAAATATTCTTGTCATTCTACATGTCAAAAATATTTTTATAGTTTTTTATTTACAACCATATCCCTAATAACACTCAAGTTCATTAATTCAATATATGGTTTCAATGAAACATTGATCTTCCATAGTTATTATTATAAAATACCAACATAAAGCATTACAATAATATTTTTCTTTTTATAAGCCCATGTAGAATAAGAGTGACCAATTGTATTTTAGGTTTATCATAACTATAAATATTTCAAGAGGACTTTAATACGTCAATAAATATTATCAAAACATCTCAAAACTATCTCATACCAATTCCACTAGTCTAAATTTTAATTTTGTATTGATTACCTTCTTATTTCTTTGGATATTTATGATGGATGTTGACAATAAATCATACCTTAGATAGATCACATGGTATGTAATTTATCTATTACCCATGGATGGAATTTTTTTAGTTCAAATGAATTTGGTTTTTTTCCTAATGGTTGATTATATGAATTAATTTATGATAAATAATTATTCAACAACTAATCATCTGTGTATGCATGTCTAGAGTATAGATTATGATATATAATTGGAAACATTTATAAGAGGGTTAAAAATTATTAGCATAGGTTCCTGTAAATTCCAATAAAAATGTGATAATGTTTGTACTATGTAATTTTATTTATATGTTTATATGTTGCGATATTTTATGTGGCCCTTGGCCTATATGTGACACTAACGCTTGCATTTGCTGAGCTTTCTATCCTTGAGGGGTGCCATGATCTATATCATGAATTATTACTACATAGTATTATTTAGAGATACTTATATTGGATTCTTTATTTATACACTTATCTATACACGACACTTATATGCATTACATTCCATATGTTACATACATGCCTTAATTGATCCATACATTGCTATGACAACATATTATCCACATGATCAAATGATATTTCATGATGCTATCTTTATACATGACATGATAAAATTAATTATTATTTTTAGATGATTGACTTACATGATACACCCCTCATCTCAAAATGGGAGCATTATAGCGGGCTTGCCATAGAGAAATAAGACTCCACAAGAAGAAAATTAGAGAAGAGTATAAGTTTCACAGATGTCAAAGATTCGGATGGTTTAGATATCAAATTGGATATATACATGACATATATTGGAATATTAATATAGAGTATAGGGACATATTCCAAGCATATGCATTCAATTTATAGACACTTGAGCACAAATTCATGCACACTTGGATGTATATGCATGGGCATATGCACAATAATTTAAAAGAACAAAATTTTATATTCTCACATTCATATATAGTTAAGATACATGTTATTTAATTTATAATATATATGCATATAATTAGGTACATATTCATGGGGTATGATATCAATTCATTAAGTATAGATGGATAAATTCCATATAATTTAAAATAGACATACAACCTCTCATGTGCCCCATGTAGAACTTTCCTTAGTGTCACATCCACACAACATGACAAGTGGAACTCTCCACACTTATGCCATGCCATAACATCTCTTAATATAACACATAATGGAAGTTTAACTGCCACATGTTAAGGAATTCCAATTCTCAATTAGCAAGAAGATGAACTTCTCTTGTAATTGTTCTTCTTTATAGTTATTTTAAATTGTAATTGATTCATTACAATGATATATTTGAAGGAATTATATAGAAATAGGAGGCAATTTTACCTTTTTCTAGTTGATATGTCCACAACATCTTAAATACTTTCATTCCTCATGTATCTTATATTATTAATTGACCATTTCTCTAGCATGTTAGCATGCTTTACATATCTAACATTTAAATGGTCAGCTTCCAGTCTAGAAAAATTAGTTAGGATATGACATCCACCTTCTTGATCATATAATATATCTCTCCTTGTATTTATGGTCACTCATAGCCTATAAAATTAATAAAGGATGCATTCCACTAATGATCATAGGAGCCTACTCTCTTATTCTTTCTACACATTGTACACTAGTTTTCCAATCTCATGCATTGAATGTGTAATGGTTGTTTCACATATTTTTATTAAATTCCATTGCATGTTCTAAAATACATAAATCTATTTTAAAAAAACCATATAGTTTAAATATTTTTAGCATTGCCACACAACCTTATGGGCTAAGTGCAAATCACTTTCTCATAGGAGTCACCAGTGCCTAATGCACGCATCCTAGACTTTTAAAAGGTGTTTGAAACGCATCGAGATGAGAGTCATAAGAATATATAATAAGTGATATAAGGAAACTATTTCATGGATGAAATGTGATAGATGTGCATTATAATCTAAAAATGCATCATGTATTATAATAAAACTATCTAGACCAATACGCATGTAATCTTGTGGGAGAGAAGTATCTCTAGGAGATGTAGAATGACTTAAAATATGATGAGGACTAATAAAAGATTTTACAAATATTATTATTATTATTATTTTTGGAATATGTTGGTCTGTATATATCACCAATTTATAATATTTTATATGTGATTGTGTATTTTATGAACTTGACACATTTTTTTGATATGTTTGCTTTTGCATTGGTTACTTTTGAAACTTTTACACCTTTTCTAAATTGACAAAATATAATTATTTTGCATAGTTGGAACAACTATAGATGTTATTTTTTATTGAATACATTATCAATTAATGCAATATGAATGGGTTGTTGATCAATGTAAACCCATATACATCAGGTATGAAAATTAGAATCATCATCCACTGTCTCACTATCATCAAAAGTAATCATAGGATGTGGTTGAGCATTTTGAATGATTGTACCAATAATTCCATCTAATAGATGATCATATTAATCAAGAGGTGGATATTAATTGTATGTATGGTGTACTACTTAATTATCCTTATTTGCATCATGATTTATAAATGGATAACTAAAAATATTAAATTTGGCATTATCATTCCATTAAGGCTTAGTATCCTTTGTAGTAGTTCCTAGAAAAATGATATTATTATAAATAAGATCTTGAATAAAGTGATTGATATGGAAATATATTTTATTAGAATGACCATTTCATCTATGTCAATCATAGTGTGCATTATTATTGAAATATATACCTTTAGGTCTCCTTTGTGACTTATAAGACATTGGGCACACCTTTGTGACTTACAAGACATGTAAAGGTATAAAGTTAAGAACCAAAGAGTTTACCCAATATATCAAAATTTATTGATTACCTTATTCAAGAAAGAATAAAATATATTTTATGATGGTAAAATTTATTAGAGTTATGAAAACTCTCAACCTACAAGATCTCTCTAGTAGTCCATTACTACAATGAGGAAACCATCACACATATAAGACTCATGCAAAATCATGCCTATGTATATTGTATGTTTTACAATAATTTAATACAATAGAGAGTCCTATATAAATAAATGGGTGAATGGGATATAAAAACTCATAGTTAAATGTTACAACTCATATGGAATGGAACCTAATTAGGAATAACTAATCCTATGTACACACAACTAACTCCCTAATTCTAGCTTACCTCACAATTGAGTGTGAACAAGGCTCAAACTAATCTGGTTAGGAAAATATACTGAACACCAAACTAGTGTGAATTTAAACACTCCAACAACCTCCCTTAAGTTTAGAACAAAGAGTCAGAAAAGAGAAATCAAAGAGATTTATGGGTCTCGATAACTAGGCCTGATTAAGTACCCATGTACAAATACAATGAAATACTAAGTGTCCATATGGTAACCAATCCATCTTATTAGAACACATGAATTCTAATTAACTATAACCCCCAAGTCAAATAATAATTATTACTATGTACAAGGCTCACTTAGTAAAAAATAATGATAAATAAACTAGGAAAAAAGAGTTATCTTGGGTGAAAAAATTCACTACAAGGTACCCAAATACCCTTTAAAACATAACAAAAGTGGAGATATAAATTATGATGCAATGTGTCCCAAGAATCAAATTAAAGACTCATCATAATACTAAACTAGGTGTATCAAATGGAATTAATCCCATCAAACACAAATA
The DNA here is from genome assembly GCA_037957365.1 of Torreya grandis. Classification (NCBI taxonomy): domain Eukaryota; kingdom Viridiplantae; phylum Streptophyta; class Pinopsida; order Cupressales; family Taxaceae; genus Torreya; species Torreya grandis. Next base: position 358,646 of record JARHVA010003674.1, on the reverse strand, counting down.
TTCTCAAATAACTGCATAAATCTCATATATTTATAAGAACATTTTAAGTAAATGTTTTGAGGTGACTTTATAAATATATTTATTTATTTGCATCTATGTAATTTTTTATATATTATTGGTAAAAATGGTTTTTACAAGGGGAACTATCCTTTAATAGTGTATAAAAAGATAAAACACTCAAAGCTCATAAGAGAAACCTCTACTAGTAGTGAATAAAATAGGGTGCCAACAAACAATAACCCTTATACAAATAAACAACAAAATAGAAAAAAATTGAGAAAATATAAGTCCCTCTTGAGTAATGTTATTTTTAGGATCTAAGGGTCATATTCAATGGTTTCAAATCCTTATTGCATTTAATTTTCCTTTTATTACTAATAATATTCCAGTTTCCTTCCCCTAAATTAGGATAGATGGGAATGGATACTTCAAATGAATAAATCAGTTGAGAGTTATTTAAAGACCCTTAGGACACTAATCCTTAACTTGAATCATATTTTATGATATTATAATTTAAAATAAAATCCACCTTAAAAAAGTCTCTATCTATCTTAGATTTCTTCTCCTCGGTGTTTGCCAAAGATTCCACATAAGGTTTTAAATCCTTTTGAATCGGATTCAGTTCTTCCAATACATTTCAAGAACTTCACTTTTGGTATCACTGCTCTCACATTTATCTCTATCACTACCATTATAACCACTCTAGTAAAGGGTTCCTTCCACCAAGAGGCCCTTTATTATGTTTAGATTTATCACATGCAGCGGCCATATGTCTCATTTCAAATCATTTCCAATAGTAGAAAGACAAACCATCATAATCTAAGGGTTATTTTTGAGTTTGATCTTAGAATATCAAATTAATATAATTAGGGAACTTTGATGAAACATTTAAATTAACCAAAAGCTGAGAAAAATTAGGATGATACATATTAATTATATTGGTATCCATTAAAAACAATTCACCCAAAGAATTCCCCATAGCTTTGAGTTAACATTCTATCCAAAAATGAAATGGTAAATGTGGCAACCTCACCCAAATCAATCCAAAATTAAATACCATGGATTATACAGTAGTAAGCTTTGATCCTAATTCTAAATGATATATTGGAAACCATATCCCTATAGTTTAAATGATTAAAGATAAATATTTAAATTTTTAGGGTTTATGGAGGCAAAGCCTTAGGTTGTTAAAGGGTTTGAGTACAGTAAATTATGGGAGAGATATAAAATAAATATAGCTATTTATTTTTACAAGAATTGACTTAATTTGATATTTAAAAAAAAAAAAAAAAATAACAATGAATTACACAAATAAGTACTTAGCTAAAAAATGACTGAGATAGATTAGCTGGAGGCTTAAAGCTAGTGTGAAAGCATATTTGAGTGTCATAAATAGAGTCTAGGTGTCATAAAATCTCTTAGAAAATAGTTTTGTACCTTTTATAGAAGCATTGGGGTGTCAGTGTCTTAATTTTAATGACAATATGCTTTGTGCAATAACTATATGAGTTTTGAGTTTCACCTCTAATCGAGCTTGACTTGTTTGTACCTATGTGGACGAGCTTTGATTTGATATCTATGCATTATTTTTTACCAATTTAGGAATAAACCCTAGACCTCCATGTTATTAGGATATTTGATTAGCATAAGTAGTAAAAGTGTGATGTTAGCTAGGTAGACTGGATATCCTCAACACCCTACTATGTTGAGAGTTGCCTACATACCAATACTCAGAGGAGGGATCAAACCCAATATATTTCTCCTAGTAAGTGTTTGGTGCAAATGAAAGTGAATACTAGTATGAGTGTTAACCTGATTTCTTTAAATAAGGATTAATACTAGAGATATATGTATTATGGGATTGGGATAGCTGTAGATGATTGTATGAAAAATTAGGACATAATAAGGATCAATAACCTTGATTGTGCACAACTTGTTCTAAGCTTATTTGCATATTATGTATCTCATTTCCATCTGGTGGATATAGGGATATAAGTCATGTATACATATTGATCTAGTGCTTGTGCAGGGTTTAAAATAGGTCTAGGCTAATCCTAGGTGTCATAGGAATTGAAACTATATCCATTGGGATTGAGATTAGGCAAGGGACATTAGTGTTGAAAGCGAGACACTAGAATGAGGCACTAGTATCCAAAGTACATTGCTATTGTTTAGGTGTTATAAATTGAGGTGCTAGGGCTTGGATCCCTAGGGAAGGGTCTATGACTTATTTTTAGATGTTTAGGGATGTGTAAAGGTCTTTAGAAAAGATGAATATGTGTTGAAAGAGACCCAAAGATAGGTTTAGGGCTAAGCTAGGGATGGGTGGTCTTAAGTCACACTCATTGCACTCAAGTGAAATTTTATATGACAACATATTGCCCCAATTTATTTTATAAATGCAACAAAGCAAAATGACTAGGATAAATAAAAAATAAGTGTACCTAGACTTACATGTGAGGTGAAGCCCACGAATATGGGTTTGAGTGTGTGAAGCATGTTTTTTTTCATATCTTGAAAATGAAACATGGAAAAAATTAGTCATTACTTAATATATATCAAAATCAAAGACAAAACTAAGTAAAGAGATAAGAGAGAAAGGAAAAACATGAACACACGTCATTGGGTATGTGAACTAATGCAAAAACATGGTGACATATTATGTGTGTACATGTAGATAGTGATCAAATCAGTGAATAGTTTATAATGATTTGATGGATTACTCAATAATTATGTGTGAGTGGCTCAAGAACTCAAGTTATCCTTGAATCCATCATTTCCCACCCTTTCTTGATAGATCATATATTTTGAATAAATCAGATTGTACTAATAACTTATCCAACCCTCCAATATTAGTGGATCAAGAACTCAAAATAGGTTATGACTCAATAATTTCCTACCTATGTCTAGTAGATGCATTTATAACTGAAATTTTTCAATGTAACTATAACTATGTAAGATGGCCTTAGGTACATTTTGAAACTTTGAGATGAAAAATAGCTTAGGAACTACATAGAAATGCTAACCACTATAGATGGAATAAGACATCAATATAGTGTGATACCTGGTGCCAATGATGTCTGAATTATACCATGTAGATAATGACATGGAGTTTACCATTCCATTTGAGATAAGTTGGTGTGAAACTAATCATGTGAAAATAATGTGCCACACACATGCTCCCAATTTTGATATATGTGCATATGGATTTTGGACCAAGTTGGAGCAATCTGTGTCTATGTATCTGAAACTAAAATAGGGGTGATCATACCATGCATTATTCTCCTAATTTGAGTAAACCTATTTTGTTTTTGTGTAAAATTGAGCATAAATTAATCAAATTTTATAACTTGTGAACATATATATATATATATATATAACCAAAATGGTTCAAGCATAGATCATTGCTAATTTTCTCTTTTGTAAAAATATATTTGTAGCAATAAGTATCATGGTTGCCTAAACTATTTCATGTAGAATGAAGTTCATCTATTTACCTTGATTATGTTGAACTTGACTTATTAAAATAGAATTTATATTTCAAAATGTTTGCTTGGGAGCTAAAATCACATTGCCAAGTGTAAGTTGACACATTATTTCACCCTTTTAATGCAAGGATTGTTATGCAAATTGGCTCTTGCTTTGTGAAGTTCAATTTCCTATTTATCTTTATTATTTATTTAAGTGATGTATTCATCATTGGTAACCCATGAAGGGTTTTAGAATGATAAGTTGTTGGTTGAGTTTATTGTAATGTTATAAATATTATAGTTGGCACATGTTATGTTGATTGTCTGATTCAAACATTGTATTTGTATGATAGCACAATGGGTTCCTTATGTACATGCCTTCAGGCTTGATTACATATTCATATGTTAAGCTATCAACCTTTGTATTCAATATTTTTTTATTTATACTTTTGAATGACATCCTTCTTAAAGATTGATTATGTTATATTATAAGTTATATATTGTAGTGATTCAACCTTGAGTATGGTTAAGTTCAAGTTTTGGCATTCCCTCATTTTGAGGAGGATTACCCATGTGGTTTGGTAAATGAAGATATAATAGTCATGGCTAGAATAATTATACATGTGTTAATGTTACTTTTTTGGCCAAAGTTATTAAATTATGAATGTGAGATGATTAATCTATTCACTTCCTTATTGGTTAATTGTGGGGGTGCTTGAACCATTTTGGTTATGTGTGTGTGTGTGTGTGTGTGTGTGTGTGTGTGTGTGTGTGTGTGTGTGTGTGTGTGTGTGTACATAAGGAACCCATTGTGCTATCATACAAATACAATGTTTGAATCAGACAATCAACATAACATGTGCCAACTATAATATTTATAACATTACAATAAACTCAACCAACAACTTATCATTCTAAAACCCTTCATGGGTTACCAATGATGAATACATCACTTAAATAAATAATAAAGATAAATAAGAAATTGAACTTCACAAAGAAAGAGCCAATTTGCATAACAATCCTTGCATTAAAAGGGTGAAATAATGTGTCAACTTACACTTGGCAATGTGATTTTAGCTCCCAAGCAAACATTTTGAAATATAAATTCTATTTTAATAAGTCAAGTTCAACATAATCAAGGTAAATAGATGAACTTCATTCTACATGAAATAGTTTAGGCAACCATGATACTTATCGCTACAAATATATTTTTACAAAAGAGAAAATTAGCAATGATCTATTCTATAAACTCTCAAGGAAAAAGGGACAATATACATATGCGAAATAATTACTATAATCCAAGTCTAGTAATTGCACATAATAAACACAATATAAACTACAAAAATTAAGCATACTCAAACTCTCATCTAATCATGACTAGTTTATTAGTTTCAATCCATTCATTTTCCCATAAATGAGTAAAACCATCTAAGGCCAAAAATAAACATGGATACCTACATATAGTAGCTAAGTACTTCTTACAAGAATGCATTACAAAACATCTTAAGACTAATCAGTATTGGAAGTATAAACCACTGATATGGGGGTGAATCAATGGTGGAAAACAATCTAATTCAATTTTCAAACCCTTCAAACACTTAATCATTCAATACAACCATTCATGAAGCATTCCATATGTTTATATCAATGAACAATTAGATAATGCAAGATTACACACACAACATAAGATCTATGTGGGAAACCCTCTTGGGGAATAAAACCCACTCTCAAGCCTATAAGCACATGGATTACTTGTCATATAAGTAATATGCAAACATGAGACTTTAGTGAAACACTTGTTTCATAAGGAGAACCTACCCCTACGATGGCCAAGTCCTTCTGACCAGACTTTAGTTTCTGACCAAAATTTAGTGAAACACCTATTCCATAAGGATCACCTTCCCATAGGATGGTCAATTACTTTTGACCAAACTTTAGTGAAACACATGTTCCACAAGGAGAACCTTCCCCTAAGATGGTCAAGTTCTTCTGACCTAGATGTTGAGCACCCTCCTAACACCTATGATATGAACATCTCCACCTTTGAACTGATGTATTCAACACTTGATGTCTCTGATTTTTTAACCCTTATAAAACACCCTCTCTATCTCATAAAATCCTCTCACATAGGCATGCCATAATCTGTCTTCCTCTTCACTCAAACTACCTTCATATACACACTCAAACCTACAAATCCTTCTTTTATTTGATTATCTCCCCAATCTTCAAACCTACAAGAGAAATATTTTTGACATCAAAAATATAAAACTACATGCCATACACATAGTCATCAACCTACTATGCTCTAGAACCCATCCACTAGACACACACCCTTTCTTCTTTCCTTCACTCTTTAACTCTTATACTTAAATAGTCTCAAGGGCTCACTCGCTCAATCTACCTCTTCTAAGCTCATTAGATCTAATTACCTATGTATCCACTTAAACTAACTTGATCAAATCAGCATGAATTATTCACTATGCTCTATGATGGTCCTCATTGACCTTTACCTTCTCTTTCAAATGTTCTCTACTTCACTTGAATCCTTGTTCACACACCTAACACAATTAGTCTAATTATGCTTTGTATATATACCACTCTCTTTCTTTAACCCATCTTTGTCAACCAAGATGATTTACATATTTGAATCACATATAACATAGGTCCATACACACAATACATGTGAGAACCACACTTCATATGTTGGTCATTACCTCATTAGTCCCAAATTACCCTTAGGTCTAGGTGAGACCTAAAATAATTAGGCCTTCATACTCACATGTTACATATGAGATTACTTGGAAAACCTTAAACCTTTACCAATTATTCAAACACAAAAAACATATCTCCAATATCCCCTCAATCCCTCATGGGTCCATGCTACTTGGAACACCAACTCAATTCAACTCTCTTAGAATGACCACTCAGACTGATCACAAATAGTCAAAATATAGTTATACTTATTTTAACTCTCTATAATTGATTAGGGGTAAAATATGACAAATAAAACCTTATCATAAGACATTAAGACTTATACAACATATTCACACTCATTTTATTTTTTAATTCTTCTCATAACACCATCAACTTTCGTCTGCAAGATGGTCACTCAAACTACCAGTGTATTTAACAAACATAGTCAACTTTTATGCAATTTTTTACGCTAAATATGGATTACTCAAACCTCCAAAATCCATATAGATGATTCTCATGGAGTATAAACACTCTCCAATAGTTAGTTCATATTAAAACATTAATACACTATCAAAAACACTTCAAATATCCTTCTCAGGTCACTTGTAAAACATAGACAAATATAGTCAACTTTAAAGCTCAATATATGCAACTATACAAACATACAAATATTATAATAAACATTTATGGATGTGACTTCAATTAATCTATAAATTTTATTTTTATTTCATCAATAAATTCATCCTGGATCAAAAGATATAGCTCAAATACTAATCACTAGTTCTCCCTCACAAATTTGAATATTTGAATTCCAACAGTCACTATTCAAACATTAAACATTGAGCACCTTAACCTCATCTTGTGTTTCCTAGAAGCTATGGATAAATGTGCTCCATTTATCTTTGTAGATTATCTTGATCTTTATCTAGCAATGTTCACTATTGATCTAAGCTCTGAGCTCCCATGATTATGCCACTTGGCAGTCTTGCATGCCTTATGCACATTTGAATCATTGAATTTAATGCATGCCATTGATCTTATAATTGCATGATCATATGATCATCATTGATCTTCTATATAAGCTCCATGAATGTGGCATATGTCACTAGTGCATTCATTCTTTGACATATTAACTTTTATGTGCATTGTTGGATCAAGATTTATGATTTAACATGCACCATTTAGATCTACTGAGTAGATGACCTCATACTTCAATGTAGTTTAACTTAACAGTCTCAATCCCATAACATTCTATAAGTACAACTTTACTTCAGGACTCTGAATCTTCAAGGTACTTTCTTGGCAATATAGACAACATCTCCATGAAATCTGTTGACCTCATTTGACTTTATGGATGCTTAAAATAAATGTACAAAATTTCTAGTTATTTCATATCTACATGATGTGAAGTGATGATCTGGATAAGTATAAAAACTTAGTGAACTTCTATTTGAGAGGCCAAATTTGTACCCATATATATTTAGCTATGATCCAAAACTCAAAAGTTTTGGTTGATAAATATTTCAACAGAATAGAAATAACACAGTAACAATGAATTCTCTGAGAAGAGATGTATTGTTCAAGATCACAGTACAAATATATGCTTATCTCTGGGAAGAAATGTCTATCTTCACATTTTAGGTTACCTCTTCATTTATACACATTTTGAAAGCATGGGGAGGATGTGGAAGGTCACAAATATCAAGGGAGATTAAGTGGTTTGACTTCCAAAATTTAAATAAATACAAAATTCGAGGAATTACTATTTTTAGAAACTTACTATTTTTGGACTGCACTACTAAAATTGAAATTTGGGGCACTTTCATTGGGTTTTTAGGGGTCAAACTTCATTAAGTATAGATCCATGCCATCTCAAGACATTCTCCTCATTATTAGCTTTCCAATGGTTCAAACAATGAGTCAATTGGACCTACAGTGCAAAAGTTATGGCTCCCAGAAATTTCGTTATCAATTGGGGTGGAATTGTCACCCGAATTGTCGCCTAAATTGTTGCCCGAATCAAGCTATGCTCAATGTCATGATCTAAAATTTAGAACATATAAACTTGGGACTAATGTGATCACACACATATAACCAAATCCCCTTGAATCATCCATATGTGGAAATGGTGATGTCAACAAATTACCAACTCATATTTTTATACCATAAAACCAACTATGCCTAGATGAACAAAATGAAGAACCAAATGAACACCATGCATTACCATAAGCAGTTTAAGCACTATTGACACCCCATAAGACCTTTGAAACATGATGTCATCATCCATAAAATTCATCAACTTCTTATCCAAGCATATACTAAATATTCATGCCTACATACTAGGCTATCAAGCATATGCCAACACACTGTTCACATGCTTGTCTTCTCTTCTTGACCTGAAACCACATCAACATGCTAGATACAATATGATAAGATTTAGAAAATAATTAATTAACTCATATTCATCCAAATCTTAACTTGTAAAAATTTAGGCTCAAACTCATCATCATCATGACATCACCACTTTGTCATTACCTTTGACATCAATGCACACATGACATCAATATTTGACATCAATGATAACAATCTCCCCCTTTATCATTGATGAAAACCTCTTATTTTATTTTCCCCCCTTTTCCATTAATGACAAAGTGGACTAAAAAACCATCAAGCTCCTCTTAAAATAATGAATGTATTCAAATAAACTTATAGGTTCTCATGATACTTACATACCTCATATGAAACAATTGTTCCCCCTTTTGACATACACCAATATGAACTTGGGCTTCTCTGATCTTTGGATTTGTTAACCTATAGAACTCACAAGCTCCCTTTCCTTATGCATGAATATTACACACATTTTATCAATGACTAGATCATCTCATAAATGCTTCTCCTTACATCATGCATGAATCCACAAGTCACTCAAACTATCTGAGTTAGCTCCCCATAATTTTGTGCATACCACCTTATACTTCTCAACCATGCACCATGACAACACTCTTATTTTATTATGCACTACTATTAATGAGGAATAAACACAAATTAACACCAAAAAATTAATAAAATCGCCTTGGGAAAATTTAGAGGGACTATCCTTAAGATCTTTGAGCTATTACATCTCTTGAGCATCTTTAGATCTTGACACACCATGAAGAACCACCACACAGACTTACTAACCTTCTCTCTCAAGCCACCTAAATGAACACAAACAATAATTCATGCCACTCATAAAATAGGAAACATGTTATAAACCAACCTAATAACTTATCTTGAAATACTCATGCCTTATTTTTTTGGATAAACTAAGCAAAAACATCAAATCTTCACACTAGGCCTATCTAGACTCCTTATAACTCTACATGGAACTTGTAGATCCCAAAAAATTTAGTAGACATAAATTCAAGACCTAAAAATTCATATCTATAGAACTCTCATATTCCCCCTCAATCACACCAATTTTCATCACCTAGGTTATCCTTTGCCACAGACTTCCTTCATAAACCTACTAGCCAATTAGACCTCCATCTTGACAAAAAATTGAATAATTTTAAAACCACAAACATTGAAATATTTATGAAGATTTATTTGAAAACACATTTGTCTCATTTAACCTATTAATAATCCTTATACCTTAATTTCTACGCAAACCACTTTTATAACATAACCTAAAACTCTAGAATCTCAAAACAAATAGGGTCAACAAACCTCATTATGGTCAACACCCACTTCTAAAACTTATTGCAAACCTGGAGATAATGATCATACACTTATAGAACAATATTTTAGAATCCATAATTTTGGGAACCCATACATCCTATAATCCATTTTAGGCTTGCTTGCCCTTAAGCCAAAAACTAAGAAAATTGAGAGCACTCAAAAATATCCAATTTGAATTCAACAAACCTTTGGACCATAAAACCACCTAGAGCATGATATAATAAGGTCAACAAACCTTTTTGTGTAAAAGTATCATATTAACAACTCGAAAATCCTCCTTTTCCACTTACAAACCTTCAATCTGACCCTCCAAATTGAAAACACCCTTGCAAGACCACATGCTTCTTCAAACTAAGAAATGTCTTCATGAAGCACAACAAAGACATCTCTACTTCATAATGACCTAGAACAGAGGAGCATACCAGTCCTCATCAAAATATTGAAGAACCTTATTATTCTTCTTCCTTTTCTTGATTGAAATAACTTGATTGGCATTCATCTCTTCTTTGTCTTCCTTGATAATGCATGATGAAAGCACAAGTTCTTAGCATATCTCTTCAACTAACACCTTCTCCTCTTTGAAATCAGACAACAAAAAATCTTGGCAATCATGAAACTCCTTCTTACCTAAAAATTCTTCAACTACAACAAATAAACCATCAGATTGAGATCCTTCTTTCAGATTCTCCTTAGCCTTGAATGGTATAATTGACTTAATTCTTGGATCATCCACCTTATTATCAATTTAGACTAATATCAAGCTTCCTTGGCACTCTTGAGACACCTCTAAAACTGATTCCTTTTCTACAATATCAAAAGTTTGATACTTGAACTCAACAGGACTAGCCTTCATTGCATTAGGTCTCTACATCATGTTTTGACTTTTAATATACTTTCTAGGAGTCTCTCCCTTCTTTAGATGGTTTGAGGTCTTATCAAATTTACTAGGACAAAGTATATCAATATGAACTTTATTATCACAAATGAAACAAATAACATCATTCTTACCTTTTGATAGATTTGAACTATGATTAATCTTTGGCAAAAAACTCCTTCTATCATAGCTTCATGAATGTTCATACTTGACTGACTTCCTTATACAGTCCTTAGATCTATGACCATACTTATTACATGTATAATAATAACCATGGAATAAACTAGCATACTTTCAAGCATTTGGTTATCAAACAAACCTTCTTGCATTGCTTTCAAAGCTTGCATTCTTCTTAGCTTGCTCAATCTTTACATATTCCTTTTATAGCTTGTCTAATTTATCTATGAGTTGTTCATGCTCTACTCTCAAGGGATCAAGATTAGTCTTCAACTCATAATGCTCACCTTGCTTTGAACTCACTTTGGTATTGGCTTCTTCTAACTGAGTTTTGAGATATCTACACTCTTCTTCTCTTTATTTTATGCTACCTTTTGAAACCTCTAATCGAATTTTGATATCTTTGATGACCTCCTTATCCTCCTTGGATTTTTTATCCATGTCATCCTTTAATATACATGTTTTATCTTCAAGAGACTTAATCAGCTCTTGATACTTCTCATCTCTCTTGGTCTTGCCTAACAAACTTCCCTCAAGAGAACTGACTTGTGCTTTAAGACCTTTGATCACATACCTCATCTTGTGATTCCTATTTATGAGATCAACTTCTAGATCCACTTCTTCTTCCTTGATATCATAGAACATTTTTTTTTCCACTATCATGGAAAAATTCTTCATCATACATGATGCCCTTTTCTTTTGAACAACTTTCCTCTTTTGAACTCAAACTTGCCTTGGCATCTTCTAGCTAAACCTTGGATCATTGATAACTTTCTCATCCTCTTTGGCATCTTTTTTCAAAGTACATATATGATATTCAAGTACCTTGATCAGAACCTTCCACTTTTGATTCTCTTTCTTTAACTACTTAGCCATCTTATGCTACTTAGGATCTCTTTCAAGCCATTAAGCTTCCTCCAAAGGACCTGCTCTGATACCAATTATTGGAGGTATAAACCATTGGTGGGGTGAATCAATGGTGGAAAATAATCTAATTTAATTTATAAACCCTTGAAACATTTAAGCATTCAATACAACCATTCATGAAGCATGCGATACAACCATTTATGAATCATTTAAGATGTTTATAATAAAGAACAAATAGATAATGCAAGATTAAACATACAACACAAGATATATATGGGAAACCCTCTTTGGGAATAAAATCCACTCTTAAGCCTAAAAACACATGGACTATTTGTATTATAATAAGTATGCAAACATGAGACTTTAGTGAACACCTATTCCACAAGGAACACCTACCCCTAGGATGGTCAAGTCCATCTGACTAGACTTTAGTGAACACCTGTTCCATAAGGAGCACCTACCTCTAAGATGGTTAAGTTCTTCTAACTAAAATTTAGTGAAACACTTATTCCATAAGGAGCACCTACCCCTAGGATGTTCAAGTCCTTTTGACTATATTTTAGTGAAACATGTATTCCAAAAGGAGCACCTACGCCTAGTATGGTCAAGTCCTTCTAACCTATATGTTGAGCACCCTTCCAACACCTATGATATGAATATATCCACCTTTAAAATGATGTCTTCAATACTTGATGATGTAACTTTGATTTTCTAACCCTTGTAAAACACCTTATTTATCTCATACAAGCCTCTCACATAGGCATACCATAATCTCTCTTCCTCTTCACTCAAACTGCCCTCATATACACACTTATACCTAAAAATGCTTCTTCTATTTGCTTCTCTCCCCAATATTCAAATATAAAAGAGCATTATCTTTGACATAAAAAATATAAATTAAAGGTCATACACATAGTCATCAACTTACTCTGCTCTACAACCCATCCACTGGGCACATACCATTTCTTCTATCCTTCACTCTTCAACTCTTACACCCAAATAGTCTCAAGGGTTCATTCACTCAATCTACCTCTTCTAGGCTCATTATATCCAATGACCTATGTATCCACATAAAATAGCTTGTTTAGATCAACATGACTAATTCATTATGCTCTATGATGGTCCTCACTAACTTTTACCGTCTCTTTCAAAGGTTCTCTACTTCACTTGAATCCTTGCTCACACACTTAGCATAATTAGTCCAATTATACCTTGTATATATACCACTCTCTTTCTTTAACCTAGATTGGCCAACCAATATGATTTACATATTTGAAACACCTTTAACATAGGTCTGTACACATGTTACATGTGAGAAACACACTCTTCATAGGTTGGTCATTACCTCATTAGTCCCAAACCACCATTAGGTCTTAGTGAGACCTAAAATAAGTAGGCCTTCATACTCACATGTTATATGGACCACATTAACCCTTTACCAATGCTTTGAACATAACAAATATATCTATAATATCCACTTGATTAATCCTTCATGGGTCTATGCCACCTAGAACACCAACTCAATTCAACTCTCTTATAATGACCACTCAGACTGATCACAAATAGTCAAAATACAATTAAAATTATTTTGACTCTCCATAACTGATTAGGGGAAAAATATGACAAAAAAATAATTCTTATAATCCATTAAGACTTATATAGCATCTTTATAATCATTTTCTTCTTTAATTATGCTCAGAACAACTTCAACGTGCTTCTGTAAGATGGTCACTCAAACTGCTAGTGTATTCAACAAACATAGTCAACTTCTAAGCAATTTTTCACACTAAATATGGATTAGTAAAACCTCCTAAATCCACATAAATGATCCTCATGAAGTCTATACTACTTTATAGTAGTTATTTCATCTTAAAACATTAAGACACTATCGAGAACACTTCAAATATCCTTCTTGGGTCACTTATAGAAAATAAACAAACACACAATCAACTTTAAATATTAATATCTACAATTGTAGGAACATACAAATATTCTAATCAAATTGTTAGATGGATATTTAAGTTCTCTATAGCTTTGATTTTTACTACATCAAGAAATTTATCTTGGATCAAAAGATATAGTTGAAATACTAAACACTAGTTCTCCCTCACAAATTTGAATATTTGAATTCCAATAGTCATTTTTCAAACATTAAACATCGATCATCTTAACCTCAACTCATGATTCCTAGAAACTATGGACAAACATGCATCTTCAATATCTATGAATTTCTTGATATTTATCTAGAAATTCTCACCATTTATCTAAGCTCTGAGATCCTATGATTGTGTCACTTGGAAGCTCCACATGCCTTTTGCACATTTGACTCATTGACTTTAACATGTGAAATTGATCTTTTGATTGCATGATCATATGATCACTATTGATCTTATATCCAATTTTCATGAATGTGACACATGTTACTAGTATATTCATTCTTTGACATATTATCTTTTACGTGCACCGTTAGATCAAGATCTATGATTTAACGTGCACCATTAGATATACTAACTAGATAACCTTAGACTTTAATGTTGTTTAACTTGACAGTCTCTAACCCATCACAGTCTGCAAGTACAACATTGAAGATTTATATCTTGAGTTAGAAAACACTTCAGGACTCTGAATATTTAGGGTACCTTCTTGGCACTATAAACAACATCTCCATAAAACTTATTAACCTCATTTGAATTTATAGGTGCTTAAAATAAATGCACAAACTTTCTAGTTCATTCATATTTGCATGACGTGTAATGACAATTTATCTAAGTATAGAATCTTAGTGAACTTCTATTTGAGAGGCCAAATTTACACTTGTATATCTTTATCTATCTCAACCTCATGACCTAAAATATGGAACATAACAACTTGAGATTAATGTGATCACACCCATATGACCAACTCTCCTTGACTCATCCATACATGGTAATGGTGATGTCAATAAATTGCCTACTTAGATTTTTCTATCATAGAACTAACTATGCCTAGATGAACAAAATGAAGAATCAGATGAACACCATTCATTATTATAAGCATTTTAATCATTCTTGACACTCCATATGACCTATAAAACATGATATCATCATCCATAACATTCATCAACTTACTACCCAAGCATATACTGAAGATCCATGCTTACATACTAGGCTACCACGCCTATGCCAACACACTGTTCACATGCTTGTCTTCTCTTCTTGACTTGAAACCACATCAACATGCTAGATTTAATATGATAAGCCTTAGACAATACTTAACTTAGCTCATATGCATATAAATCCCACCTTACACAAATTTAGGCTCAAACTCATCATCATCATCATGACATCACCACTTTGTCATTACCTTTGACATCAAGGCACAAATGACATCAATATTTGACATCAATGACAACACTTGCCAACAATCAGCTCATGCTAACACCTCAAAATACAAGTTACCAATGTAAAAAAATCAAACTAATTTCTCTTTTTTAGTAATTAAGGTGTATGAATCATAATTAATGAAAATCCATTCAAATAACACACCAATCATACCATATCATTTATTTTTCTTTTATACAAATTTTATTCATAGATAACCAATCACTAAAATCTATAAAAGATAATTAGTTGAGAAAAATTCATTTTCACAATAAGATAATGAAATTTATTATTTTCAATAGATTGGACAACAAAAGTCACATGATGCCAAATAAGGAATGTGTACAATGCAACCAACTACAAGCCTCATCAACAACAATGCATAAATCAAATCATGCAGGGTTGTACCAACTGGAAAGCACAAAAAAATCCACCAATAACACCACCAATCAGATCCATGGCACTGCTATGTAAAATGACCTCAAATGGCATAAGATCTAAATGCTAACTAAAATAAGCAGGGGTTGGATTAATAATTAAAAGAGGTTATGAAACAAAAATAATTTGATAAATAAATGTATGAGAATAATTATAATAGCTAAAACCCTTCTAGTGCATAATTAAAACTAGTCATTAAGGGTTTAGCCAAGTAAGGGTTTATATGAAAGGATTGGAATGCCCTACCCAATATAGTTTTTAAGCATACATAGCCATACCAAAACCAAATCAATTCATCCTTATCCATGAGGTTTGTAAGAAATAGAGACAGTTTATAATTTATGTTCAAAATCCAAAACCTGGTAATTTTTCCCTCACTCAAAAACATACAAAAATCAATAACCATCATAACATAAATGGGAAATAAATTGATTTTGAAGATTGATCTAACCACGTTATGGGTCCATGATGAATTATTTTGACTTCGTCATAGACCTATAACATTTTTTCCATTTTTTGAAAACCATAAAAACTTAACCATCCTCTA
>JARHVA010003674.1:315000-337500 GCA_037957365.1 Torreya grandis | reverse complement strand
CCCATAGGAAAAGGTCTAAAACAAAAGCTCTGATGGAATTGAATTTTTTAAGGAAAGTTGATCTAGTAGAGTATGATGTTTGTATGAACATTAAAAATGAGCTCAGGTAAAAGTCATTGGCATTCAAAAAGTGATGGTCATGTAAATTTTATTGATGGTCTCACATATGTCATTGACAATCGTATGGACATCAAATTTAGGTCATGGAAAATAACCATTGGGATTTAAATATCTCATAGACAATCATGCATAAGTCAAATAAATTCATGTAGGTGTCAAATAAAAGCACATAAATGTCAAAGTTTTGGCCTCATAAAATAGCCATTTGAGTTCAAACAGTGGGTCCTAGTAGATCAATAGTCAGTGTTCCATCATACATCTAGATCTAATACTGCAAGCAAAAGTCAACATGTCAAAGGATATTCATGGTAGAAAATTGAAGGCCAATGATCCTTCATACATCTTGATATTATGATGCATAAGAGGTCAAAAATTTAGGATTTGATAGTAATAATCTATAAGGCCAATAAGAACAAAGATAGGTTGGAGTAATGTGATTGGTCCAAGTCAATTTTCAACAGATAAATGTTAAACTAAAGAGCCATTTTTGACCAGAGCAATAAAGTATTATAAACATAATTTATAATGGAATGAGAAATGTGGCAAGAGAATTCCACATGGGAAACTACATAGGATCAAAGGACTTTGTATAAAAAGAAGCTCTTCAGACTCATATACCACTATGAAAACAAAGTAAAGGTCCAAGATAAACAACTACCAAATGTAAATAATCAGGGTCTAGAAGACTAATGAATGACTATAGATGGAAAATAAAAGCATATCAAAGATAGTTACTAGCTAATAAAATGTCTATGACTATCATAACATATGTGTTGACTCTCTCTAATTCAGTTTCAAAGGATCGAGAGATCATCCATGATGAAAGGCCATTTCTTATGCATAATAAAGGGAGCTCTATGCCACATTTTAGGAATTTTGTGTTTCAAGATCCTTTTGTCACATTAGACCTTGCATGGTTTATTTATAAATTTATCCTCCTAAAAGTTTAACTCCTATCAAATGGACTTGTGTCTTGGTGAACTTTGAACTTCACTCTTTTCTCCTCTCTCTGAAGTTCTATAAGTAGTTGCCCTTTTGGCCTTTGTCAGCTAATACCACACCATGTATGGTGAAGTCCTGTTGATTTTGACATTATACTTTAACTTAGAACAATAAAATTCAATCTAATTTGAGTTCATATATCAACTTGTCAAAGTGTGTGAAGATATGTATAGTGAATAGTTGAGAGATATTCATCTATCCTTGATTTATCTCAGTCCTTCTATATTTGATGCAAGTGATTTCAGCCTAACAGGTCATATGAAGTGTAATAAAATGTACAAATCTATCTCAAGTGTGTAATGAGCCTTAGAATATGCTACTAATCTATGGTCTTATTTTCCTTGTAAAGTCTTCATGCATATCACCTCCATATCAAAACACTAATGCTATTACATTCTAGGAATCTTAAACTAGTGTTGTATGTTTTGTTTCTTTATGATAGTCTTGTGGAAGACATATTTGTGTATCTATTAGGTTTAATTCTCTAAAACTCTAACAACTTTCTCCATAAGTAATCAATTAGTATAAATAAGAGAATTTCAAGATACATTCAAGGAGCTAGCCCTTAAATCTAGAGGCTCATTTCCAATTTAGGTACACCCACATACCTAAAAATGTTCCCATGTTTCCCAAATATAGAAGAAGCTTGAACACCCTCTTCTAGGGTGAAATATTTAGTGACAATAGTTATGGCATGCCTGATGGGACATTGTATTTAAGATAACTTGTCAAGGTTAATGGTGGTCTTGACAACATCAATTATAAATTGGTGTGCTACTCAGCATTTAGAGACTTCATTAAAATAAATCTTGTTCAAGGCCATTGTCCTATTATAAAACTACTCTCATTATTTATGGTTTTCACTAGGTTATCCTATAGAAGAGTTCTCAATCCCATTGACCCACTCTTTAAGCCTAAAATTCTCCTTGAATTCAATATCCTTAGCCTAATCTTCCCTTTGGAGAACCAATAGATTTTGTTAGAGAGGATGCAGTCAAAGAAATTGAGGAAATACAAGATACTAAATATTTTAAAGAATTTGAAGATGTGGCTAGACCTCATGCTTTCCCTACATTAAATATAGAAAATACAATTTACCTTCAGGCATATGATGCCATTCCTCCCAATGCTACAAAAGGTGTGCCCCTATTCAATGGTGAGAGTCATGTTACACCCAATAAACACATTAGAAATGTCTCTAACTTTTGTAGTTTCCATAATATCACTCAAGAAAACATTGCCATTAGACTCCTTGCCATGTCCCTTAAAGGGAAGGCTCTTGATTGGTATCAGAATCTAGAATGTGGATGAATCACATTATGGGATGAATTTAGAGTGTTTTTGACCTTAATATGTAGAAACGAGAGTGATCATGCCTCTCTCATACACCAGCTTAACATGATAAAAAGAGGATCTAAAGAAATAATGCATGATTTTAATGAGAGGTTCCAAAAGACTTGGAATAGACTACCTCCTCCTATGAGGCCACCTCCTAGCTTTGTATTTTTGACCTATTTGAGAGATATTGGCACTAAAATTATGGTTATGCTTAAATCCATGGGTCGTTCTACCCTCCCTAAAGCATATGACCTTGCTATCAAAGCTAAAAATAATCTCATCCAAGATGGAAGATTTCAACCTAAAGTGTCTATGCATCCATTATCTCATACTTTTGATAATACTCTAGATGTATCCCAAGTTCCTAATGCCAATACCAAAACAAAGGTTGCTCCTAAATAGGTAGAAAATAATGTTGATTGGAAAGCAAAGTTCATTAGAGGCTCAAAATAAGCAAAGAAATATGCAAAAAGGTGTCCATCATAATTCATACCCTTATCAACAATAATATGGTTAGTAATATGGAAGAGGAAAAGGCCAATGATAGCCTAATCCCAATAGGCTTTCTAATGTATATAATCCTAAATTTACTACCAATACAAGGGAGATGATACCTGTGTATAATAATTTGGTGTAAGGTGAGAATTGGCAGTAAGGAAAATTTATGGATGCTAATAAAGTTAGATAGAAAGATTTTATTTCTCAAGGAGAGGTTACTCCCCTATTATCAACCAAAGATGAAGTGATGATACAGAAAAGTGAAGGTGAGTAGCCTCATGAAGAGATCTTCACCAACTTCCTAATTAAGGGCACTTTTGTGATTAACCAAGGAACCTCAACTATAGACAACACTAAATCCAAGAGAAAGGATTTAGGTGGAGACAATAATGTGCCTTTAGGCTCATTCAATCCTCATAAAAAGTAACAAGGTATGGTTATAGGTGTAGTAGCCTCGAATAACTCTTCACATATTCCAAATCAGAATGTTGGAAAGACTATTCAAGGCACTCCAACTCCTCAAGTTTCAAGAACTTGATTTCCTCTAAGAATTAAAGAGAAAGTAGGTATAGATTCTTTAAACACTATAGATTCATTGAAGAGTACTAAAACATCCATTTCCCTTTGGGATGTTCTACATATACCTGGTCATAAAGAGCTCCTAAAAAATAGTTATGTGCTATCCCTATTAGTGTCCCTCCTTTAAATAAAATTCAAAGTAATTTTATCCTTGAAAGTGTCCCTAATAACATTATTGAACCATCCACCAGATCTAAGAAATATCCACCATTTTATCTCACTCTCATAATGGGTGACAAACTGGTTCATAACTACATAGTTGATAGTGGAGCTTCAACTTTGATCATGCCAAAGGTGGAAGATGATAAGATGGGACTCAAATATGAGCCATATAGATAAGGGGTCATTCAATCAGATGGTACACCTACCATGAGAGTAGGACTGATAAAAGTCTTGAAGGTTTTCTTGCATGATTGTCCTAGTTTTCCTATCTTGTAAGACATAGTTATTGTTGATCTTCCAAGCCACTTTGCAATCTACCTATCAAGGGAATTCACAACCAATATAGGTGGCTATCTCTTAGCTGAATGGTGTTTATTAGACTTTCAAATAAGGTATGGGTCTAGGGTGATAATTAGGACACAACCTCTTACAAAGTTTCATATATAAATTTACATTGAGACAAGTTCTAATTTGAATTATGTTGTTCTTGAAGAAAAGGATTCTATTGTATATCATGACACTTCTTCCAAAATTGAAGGCATTATATATTTGTTTCTTGATGAATATGGTACTAACAATTATGAACATGATCCTTATGCTCTCATGGAGGAAACTAATCTGGGCGTATATTATATACATGAAGAGGGAGTACCAACACCTCTACTTACCAAGGAAGAGGGTGAAGATGAGATGTGGACAATGTTTTTTGATGGTTCAAGAAGTAAAGTTGGCACAAGAGATGGAATTATGTTGGTATCCCCATTTAAAAAATAGTATTATGATTAATATATATTTAATTTTAGTTTTAATTTTAATGTGGATGAGTATGAAGGTTTAATTCATGGCCTTTAATGGGTAAGGAGAAAAGGAATCAAGAACTTGAAAGTATATGGAGATAGTGAATTGGTTGTACATTAGGTGAGAAATGTGGTTGCTACTAAGAAACCTTTTATTAAGTCATAAAATCATAGGGTATGGTATTTTATTGAATACTTCAATGCATTCAATATAAAATCAGTCCCAAGGGATAAAAATAATCATGCTAATAGACTAGTTGGCATAGGAGCTCAATTTGACACTCCAACTACCATAAAAGAGGCGGAAAAATAGTACTAAATTAAGATCATTATAAAACCTTCTATAAATAATAATTAAGTGTTTTGGTAAGTGTTTTATAGTGACAGACAAATTGTATGATTCCTATAAAATGAGGTTGAGTTATCCTTAAGGAATCAAGGGAGACTCCAAGAACAGTTTGGTGATCAGATTATGCAGTTAAGGAAAAATGAGATACCTAAGGGTTTGGTGACCTTAGAAAGTATATTAAAAGAGAATTATCAAAATAAAAAGGAAAAGGTGAGTATGTCTATGAAAGAGGATAATTACGAAATGGTCTTTATCTTCAAGGACAAACTCCTCAAACTAGGCAATGTATGTTCTACCTTAGATAAGTAAGAATTCATTGATTTGTGTAGAGAGTTTCATGACATATTTTCTTATGAGTATAAGGAAATAAAAGGATTTGATCCTATCCTATAACCACATACTATTATGTTGTAAAATGGAGTTAAACTGGTCAGACATAAGTAAACACACATTAATCCCAAGGTTGAGCAACTCATGAGGCTAGAGGTCACTAAACTCCTTGAATATAAAATAATATTTTCTATAAATAATTTGACATGGGTAGCTAATATTGTGACTATTAGAAATAAGAATGGGGAGATAAGAATCTATGTGGACTTTAATGATCTTAATCGAGTTTCACTCAAAGATCATTACCCTCTACCTTCAATGGAGTAGATTATGCAAGTAGTTTTAGGTTCTCAACATTTCTCTATTTTAGATGGATATTTAGGAAATAATAAGATTATTGTGAATGAATATGATCAGTTTAAGATAAAATTTAACACTAAATGGGGGAATTTTTCATATAATAATATGCCATTCAATTTTTTAAATGCTGGAGCTACCTTTCAAAGAGCAATGGATATGGCCTTTAAAGGTTTGATTAATGAGATGTTGTTGGTTTATATAGATGATATAATAATGTTTTATAAAGATGATAATGAACATACACAAGAATTAAGATAAGTCTTTTAAAGATGCAGGTAGTATGGAGTATCTCTTAATCCAAATAAATGCATCTTTATTATCCATGAAGGTAAACTCTTGGGACACATTATTTGTAAAGATAGTTTGGTTATTGATCCTAAAATGATAGCAAATATTCTTGGCATATCATTGCCATTTAATAAGAAAGGTATCCAAAGTTTCTTAGGCAAGATAAATTTTGTAAGGAGGTTCATACCTACGTTTTCATCTTTGGTGAAACCTATCACAACTATGCTCAGGAAGAATCAAGTATTTTCTTGGACCAAATAGGGTAAGAGAAATTTTTAAGACATTAAGAAAGAAATTTCACAAGATCCTACTCTTTTTAATCCTAAATTTGATAAATAAATTCATGTTGTATTCATTCACTAACCTTGAAACTGTCTCGGCCATGTTAACGCAAAAGAATGATGAGGGTGTGGAGTAACCCACTGAATTCTTTAGTCAAGGTTTAGAAGATTATGAAGTCAAGTATACCTTTATAGAGAAATAGGCCCTTGATGTTTTAAGGGGATTAAATAAGTTTAAGCATATGGCTTCAAACAATAAAATTCATGTTATGGTTTCTCATCTTAGTACCAAGGAGTTTCTTTAGAGCAAAGACCTTAGTGAGAAGAGATTAGGGTGGATCACTATGGTAATGAAATATGATGTTGATATCAAAGTTAAAAAATTGGTAAGAGGTAATGGAATTTTCAAACACTTAGCTTTATATTTTCAAGAGTCAAAACAAGAGGTTCTAGTCAATCATGATTGCTCCCAACTAGCTGGTTCCTTACAGATATAGAGTTGGACACAATATGTGATCATATTTCTTCAAAATGGTGAGTATCCTAATAATATGAGTAAATCACAAAGAAGATATTTTATATTTCAATCTATTCCCTTTTTTCTTGTAGATGGTGTGCTCTATAGAAGAGACATTAATGGTATGCTATTGAGATGCATTGTTAATGATCAGTTTGGAGTGTTGCTTGAGAAGTTTTATCATGGGATAGTAGGAGGTCATTTATCTCCAAAAACCACAACTACCAAGATCATGAGGGCATGCTATTATTGGCCCAACCTTTTTAAAGACTAATGGTTGGGTGAGAAGGTGTGTACAATGTGCTTTCTTTGTAGGAAAATAGAAGCTTGCATCCCTTCCTTTGAAGCCTATCCAAGTTGATCAACCTTTAATGTAATGGGGTCTTGATTTAATTAGGCATGATAAATCCCCATCAAGTTTTGGTCATAAATAGATACTCACAACAATTGAATATTTAACAAGATGGGTTGAAGTAGTAACATTAAAGGAAGCTAATAAGAATGATATCTTGGAGTTATATGAGAGCATCATTATAAGGTTTGGAACTCTTTATAATATTATTTTGGATAATTCTCTTGCTTTTATGGGTGCTAAGATAACTGACTAGGAAAATAGTAATGGCATATTCTTGAGTACTTCTTCTAACTATTACCGTCAAGGTAATGGGTTGGCTGAATCTACTTGAAAAAATCTATTCAGAATCATCAAAATAATCTTGGAGCATAATCAAAGGGATTGGCACATCAAACTAAATAAAAAATTATGGGCTGATAGGATAAATCCTAAGAGGTCAATAGGGAATTATCCTTTTGTTCTTGTTTATGGAAGAAAAGTTAGGTTATCTATTTTTCAAGATTTGCCTACCTTAGAATTGGCACACCAATTAGAGTTTCTAGAAAACACTCTAATAGAGGTGAGATTGATTAAACTAATGGAGTTGTAAGAGGCTAGATAGAAGGCTCATCAAGCTATGGAGCATCACCAAGTACTGATGAAGAGGACTTTTGACAAGAAGGCAACTCCAAGATCATTTTAAGAAAGTGACATAGTATTGAAATGGGATGAGGATAAAGCAAAACCAGGGAGACATACCAAATTTGATACCCTATGGAGTGGAACATATGTCATCATCAAGTGCAAGCATTATAACTCTTTTTAGTTATCAAGGATGAATGGATAAGAGATTCGTATCCCTATGAATGGGATACATTTGAAACCTTGCTATTGAGTGGTAAAGTTCAATTTTGTAAATGGTATATTAGATGTGTGTTTTATTTTTGTTGTGTGTGTGTTGTGTTCCCCAAATGTTCCAATTAAACATATTTTTGTTTCTACTTTATGTTTTATCCCTTTTATTTCTTATTTTTTTGTGTTGTCAATGTATTTATGTGTCAAACCTATTGTACATGTGACTCCATGGCCCATTAGATAGGATTAGGCAACTAGTCATGGCATAGCAAGCATACCACCCTTGGGAAATTATAACGAATGTTGACCATTTTTACCACAAGTTAAAATGGATCAACTCCCCTATAGTCAAAATATTAAATAGGGGCTGATTATAATGTCATAAGGTGTGTTTTAGTTCATCTGATGTCATTTCATATGTCATTCTAGTTTTAGTCATTGTCTAGTTTAGTTATTATGTAATTTTATATCTTAGGGGTCATTTTAAAGTCATATATGGGAGTGGTTAGTTGTTACAATGTTCATTTCAATTAGAGCATGGAAAATGTTTACTTTTGCCTCAGGGAATAATTTGAGTTACATAGGCCTTTGAAGTTCATTAGAGCCTTCATAAGATTAAGTGGTGGTAGCTAGAACAATTCCATAATTATTTCGCTAAAAATATTTTGTGCTTTTGGCTAAGTGTTGGAGACTCATCATACATTTTATCCATAAAAAAAATCTCAAAGACATATTTATTTCAGGAAAAATGTTCGAAGCATGAGTATTTATTTTAGAGAAATTATTTTGTAATAATTTTCTTGAAGTCAAAATTCTTTTAGACAAAGTGTCTGCACAAAAAGGCTAAGTCTAATTATTTTAGACAAATTATCTAACATAAAAGATGTATTCTTTCAGATAAAATTTCTAAAATATAAGTCTCAAAAAAGGCTGAATTCTTTTAGATAAAGTGTCCAAAACATAAAGCCCGATGACCAATATTGTTTCAGACAAAGTATCCAAAACAAAAAATCCAAAGACTATTTATTTCAAAGAAGTTGTTTTACACAAAACCCACAATAAAATGTACAAGGCATCATTATTGTAGGGAAATTGTCTTAGAGACAAAGTTCCTGAAGTCATTTCCATCAAACAAATTATTTGAGACAAAGTTTCTACAGACAAAATTATTTTAGGAGAAAATCTCACAATAATTTTCCCAAGGACATAAAATCTAAAGACAAAAGGCCCATGGAAAAGGTTTGAAACAAAACATCTGATGGAATTGAATTATTTTGAGAAAGTTGATCTAGCAAAGTATGATGTTCACACAAACATTAAAAATGAGCCTAGGCAAAAATCATTGGTGTTCAAAAAGTGATGATCATGCAGACATCATTAATGGTCTCACATACATCATTGGTTATCATGTAGATGTCAAATTTAGGTCATGGAAAATAACTATTAGGATTTAAATATCTTAGAGACAGTCACACAAATGTCAAATAAATTTTCACATGTGTCAAATATAGGCACATGAATGTAAAAATTTAGGCCTCATAAAATATACATTTAAGTGAAAATAGTTGGTCTCATCAGATCAACGATCAACATTCCATCATACATCTAGATCCAATTGTGCAAGTGAAAGTCAGCATGTCAAAGGATCTTCATGGTAGAAAATTAAATGCTAGCACTCCTTCATACATCTTAATCCTATGATGTGTAGGAGGTCAAAAATTTAAGATATGACAATGAGAATCTATGAGGCCAATAAGAACAAAGACAGGTTGGAGCAATGTGATTGGTTTGAGTTAGTTTTTAATAGAAAAATGTCAAACCAAAGAGCGATTTTTGACTAGAGTAAGCAAGTATTAAAGACATAATTTAGAATAAAATGAGCAATGTGGTAAGATAATGCCACATGGGTAACAATGTAATATCAAAAGAATTTTTAGGAAAGTGAGCTCTTTAGACTCATACACTTCCATGAAAACATAGTCAAGGTCCAAGATAAATAGTGACTACTAGATTTGAAGAATCAGGGTCTAAAAGACTAATGAATGACTATGGATGGTAAATACAAGTGTTTATAAGATAGTTAGTAGCTGAGAAAACATATATGACTATCATAGCATATGTTTCAACTCTCTCCAATTTAGTTTCAAAGGCTCGAGAGATCATCCATGATGAAATACCATTTCTTATGCATAGCAAAGGGAGCTCTGTGCCACATTTCAGGAGTTCTGTGTTTCAAGAGCCATTTGTCCCATTAGACCTTGCATGGTCTATTTATGAATTTATCCTTTTGCAAGTGTAACTCTTATAATATGGACATGTGTTCTAGTGACCTTTGAACTTAATTATTTTCTCCATCCTTATTTTCTCTCAGTCGTTCCATGTTTGATGCAAGTGATTTTAGCCTAGCAGGTCATATGAAGTGTAGTCAAATGTATGAATCTTTCTTAAGTGTGTAATGAGCCTTAGTATTTTCTACTAATCTATGGTCTTAATTTTTTTTAAAAGTATTCATGCATCTCACCTCCATATTAAAACACTAATGCTAGTGCATTCTAGGACTCTTAGAATAGTTTTGTATGTTTTGTCTCTTTGTGATAGAGTATAATAGTCTTGTGGAAGACATCGTGGTGTATCACCTCTTTAGAGTAGGTTCAATTCTTATAAATTCTAACTCTTTTCCCCACAAGTAATCAATTAGTATAGATAAGATCATTCCAAGATACATTCAGGGATCTAGCCCTTAAATCTAGAGGCTCATTTCCAATATAGGTACACCCACATACCTAGAAATGTTCCCATGTTTCCCATATATGGAAGAGGCTTGAACACCTTATTATAGGGTGAAATATTTGGTAATAATATAAAAATTCATCATAGAATGTCAACAAGAATATAGATCTATCAATCCATGGTTACTTATCTTTCACCATTTACCATTCGTAGATTAGTTAAACGCCCCACATGAACCACACCAAACATCAAAGAAGCTATACCAAGAATTCACATGTAACCCCAAGATTTTTTGCTTGTTCTCCACAAATTTATGAGCTCACATGATGTTTATAAGGATTAAAATCCTACCATATCACTACACTTACCTCATTGAAACATAATAAAGTACATAAAAAAATTAAAATCCACCTGATTAAGACTTAACATTGCTCCTCCTGAGCATAAAATCAAATGCAATTCAGCCATGCTTAAATTTAAAAAATAATAATACTGGTATATAAAAGCATACCTAACATGAAACATGGTTTCACTTACCAGTCAACACATTCTAATAAATTAGAACATTCATATCAAAATTCTTTTTAGGTAATTCAGCCATTAATTCATGAATATCATGCTTGACTTTATAAGTCAACACATACTTATATTTCAACAAGTTTAGTCTTGCTGATTTTTTTCATAAAAGTCCAATTTTTAGGATCGATTAGTGATTTTACAAGGATACATAAATATATTTCACAAGGTATTTTGTATGATAACCTCAAAGAAGTGGGTAAAGGAAAACTCAATCTAAGAAGTAACCATTATGCATGAAGATCCTATGACCATCTTGTGACACTCATGGTGCACAACCTAAATGAATTAGGTGGCTACTTCATGCAAAGGAGAAAAGTGGGTTTTAGCCTATATGAGACTCCACTCCCTAGCTCTTACCTAGTATAATCATCATGGATATAATTTTCTCTTCACCTTAACCTCCTACTTGCATCAAAACTCAATGCTAGAGTAGTGATGTAGGATCACATTAAACAACACATTCACTATATCTTGGAAGATTTTTAATTAAAAGAGGTTGATTTAAGAAGATTACATCATGACGTGGTTCATGATCACATCACATCATAAACATAAACAATATTGATATCAAGGGGAAATATGGAGGTTCACAAACTAAATACATTCATACAAAATAATAAGTTATAAGTTGACATGATTAACATAACCAACAAAATGTAAAATGTTTACACATCAAACAATAATTTTACATGCACTAAATGAAACACAATATCATGACACACATGTGGGTCTAAATGTTTGGTAAATTTATGCCAAGTTATTTTTTTCACATCACACCATGTAAACACATTGGTAAGTAGTGTACTAGGTTCCATGGTCCTCATCGGTCTATCTAATGTCCAAATGTCATCCAAGATGACATAAATATCCAACATATAACATCATGTTCAACTTTATGGATCTAAAGTCCATCAACACCTTCTTTCAAGGAAGGGTGTGTTCTATCATAGCCCACAAATCTATATCCATGAATCTAAAAAAGTTATTCCCTAGGCCCTCCAAGCTTAAGTTACAACCTTGGACCTACCAGGAGCATTATACCTTAATCATCATAAAATGTCCCACCCATGTAAGCCACCTATGATCACCATCCATGATTTCATGGTTCTAATAATAAGTCCTATCACTATCCTTCCAATTTACTCATGTCAACAAGTCAATGGTTAACTAGAAATGCTTACTTTCACACAACATAATCTTGGGAAAATGATAAACTTAGCCAAGGCTCTAGGTGAAGATTACATCATTATCATGGAAATCATTATTTTCACAAACATAGTACAATTGAAATAACAAAAGACATCATCATTAATGTTGTGTGTGTGTGTGTGTGTGTGTGTGTGTGTGTGTGTGTGTGTGTGTGTGTGTGTGTGTGTGTGTGTGTGTGTGTGTGTGTGTGTGTGTGTGTGTGTGTGTGTGTGTGTGTGTGTGTGTGTGTGTGTGTGTGTGTGTGTGTGTGTGTGTGTGTGTGTGTGTGTGTCTATATATATATATATATCCATGAGCATCATGACATCCTCATGGATTCCAAAACTCAATCCAACATCAATTAATCAACACATAAACATGAAACATACCCAGGGGCATTGTCACCACCTTATGGTATTAAACATACCCATGATCAAAATAACCATATCATGGAATCAAAATATAACCACACACTCAATAACCTCTAGAATTTTGAGTTATAAAACCAAAATCTCGTTCATTCAGTTCAAAGGGCTAAAATCACAAAGTAATCCAAATTTAAAATCATATAAATACATATAATTTTAACACCTTAGTATTATGATGCATAATATTTATTCACTTCCAGGATACCATGGTTGCAATTCAACGAACCATAAGCAAGTTTCCAACCCAAAACTTGGTCTAGAATTAGTTTATAAGTCCATTAATTAGAACAAAATAATGTTCCCAATTGTTAAACATAATTATTAGCAATTTATTTGCTTGATACAACCAATTAGGTCTAGTAACACAAGCCAAGTAGGAATTTACCATTGCCTACACTAGCTATCAGTAATTATAACTAGACAAACTCAAATTTAATCCACATCAAGTGCTAATAAAAAAAGAAAAAGAAGCAAGGATCAGCCCTTTGATTTTCCCATCAAACCATAAAGAATTTAACAATGCCTTACAAGGCCATTTGTGTTTTATATATCCATCTTGGCACAAATCAATCAACCAAACTAATATAAATGCAAAACTGTGAATAAAATAGTTACATACATACAAAAATTCTACATACCTTTACAAAGGTTTACCATCATGGATCCCCAAAAGGAAACTTTCTTATAACAACATTTCTCAACTAGGAGTAAATTAAACCCATGGTGACATTCTTACTCCACTTACAACCATGTAACTTACACGAGGCATATTGGTTCCTTAATTCTAGCATTGAACTCCTTTCAACAAATTGAACTAGATATTCAATTTACTAAACAATGAACTATAATAGTCTTATATATGAGGCTAAATGGTTATTACCAACTTTCATGTTTTTTAGCTCCTCCAGGGCTCAAGAAATTCCCCAAACAAGAGGAAAACAAAAGTTTGACTAATTTACCCAAGAAGATCAACTCCCTGCACCTAATCTAGCTCTCTACGTTAGAGTTAAGCCCTTCATCCTCCTAGGGTCATAATGTTCCATGTGTTCAATGATGGGATGCCCATACAACCCATCAAAATATATCAGACACTATTTTAGTTTATTTTAAGAGTGAAGCCTTTACCACTTATTGTATACACATAATATTTTCAAATTTTAATTGATTATTGACACTTTATATCTTACAGGAATTTGTCGAGTCTCAATCTCTCTGAGTGCATGCCTTAAGGGGTGCATCAAGAAAGGAGTGGGTAGAACATCTATACTTTTTAAGCTTTTTGTCCCTTTTGTCACTTTCCATCTACACACTTATCTCCTAAAACCATTAACCCTAAGCTTATTCTTCTCAATCTTACCCATTCTTGTCTTTTCCTCCTTCCATTATTCATTTTCTTACCTTAAAATCCTTTTTTATTATTGATTTTAATGGTTCAAATGAGTTAACCTAGTACAATTTAAGGGTATTCTTTACTTTCTTGGTTTGTTAGCCTTTCAGCTGACCTAACACAAACCTAGTAAATTGTCCTTGAAAACACACTAGGTTGACTAGGTTGACCTTATACAACTGACATTCCTAAAAGGATTTAGGGCGAGATCTGCTTATATATACAAGTTCATTTCCCACCATTTCATAATATATTAATTATTAATGAATAAGTGAGAGTTAACATCTATTTATTGACCATTCTACTTGAGGAATAAAGCTTAGGGTTCCCTACTTTCTTTGGAGATACAGATATTGTCTTGTAGAGAAGTATTTTGGATGCTTAGATAGGTTTTGTAGCCTAGAGCTGATTTATCTTGGTTATCCTTACATATCACAAAAATTTCTTATGAATCACCTTGGCCAAGGGAGAGATTGAGGCTTGGTGAGTTTGTCTCGAAAGGTAAGAATTCCCAACTTTATTTCTCCTTTGTAATAGTAGATAGATAATGCATTTGTATTATTCTCTCCATGTATTAGGATTTTGTATACATTGACATGAGTATATATCTTCTAATATATATTTATTTTAGTTATTTGTTTTATTTCTTCTAAACCCCACTTTGTGTCACAAGCTTTGGTGTGCACTAGATTAGATTTTACTTTCTTGCTATTAGTATAAGTGATCATTTTAAACCTTAGGACTTCATTAGGGTTATTACATGATTGTGTTAGACTGTAGGCTTTAGAACTCTTCCTAGCATGATGCATTATGACAAGTGATACAAGTGATCCCTTAATCAAGTTTAAAAGATCTCCATATTAGTCATCCTCCTACTTAAAAAGTGTATCCCCAATCAGAAGTGTAGGTATGATCTATCTTATCTAATCTAGGATTAATTCATAAACATGATGCATTTTTGATTGTATATATTCTGGTGAACTTGATGTGAACTAAACATTGCAAGATTTGTTCACTTTTTCTTTCATTTATTTTGATCATATATTTTGACATACTGGATCGATTCTATTAACCTAGATTTTTATCTCTATGCGTAGGTTGCAATAATAGACAACTAGATTGACCCAATTGACCCATAATTTTCTATCTTTTTAGACACCTAGTTCAGCCTACTAGGTTGACCTAGTTGACCCCTTATAGTTTCAACACTTTTTTAGTAGGTTCTTATATAGTTGGGTCAATTATGTCGACCCAATTTATAGGTTTCTCAAGCATACTTCAAGGTTCTTCATCAATAATCTTCCTTAATTACATCTCTAATCCACTAAGGTTAATTTCTACTTCTCTAATTATTTCTTTTCTATCTTAGATTTCATAGTTTTTAGTCTTCAAAATTACCCTTGCACAGTCAACTAGATTGACACCACCGACCCAGTTCTGAGTGCTATCTAAGAAAATTGGATTGACATTGCTAACTTGATTCATTTTCAAACTTTGTTTCCATAATATAGGTTCAACCCTGTTGACCTTGTTATATATTTTGTGCATATAGTGTCAAAATTATACCATGTTTCAAATTGGAATTAACACCATATCTATTAGTAATTATCTCACACATTTATTTTCTTATTGTTTTCATGCTTAGAATAGTTCACATAGTCTAATTAAGGGATTTTTAATTAATCATTTTTTTTACTATTTCTATTTTATGCACACATAACCAAAATCACTAAAACATAAATATTCACTTTAACATATTATCTACCCCAGGCCAACCTACTTGGATTTCATCACCAAGGGGGAAGCTGACTTAATGCTCTGGTCAAGTATAAAACATGGTTAATGGTAAATTTTGGCTAAACACTTGACACCCTTATCACTACAGTGTGTGAAGTGAGGGGTTAGGCCCCAATACTAAGCCTATATCATTACCAATATAATCCCTTTCATCCCAAACTACTTGAAACCATCCTTAGATTTATATCTAGTATCTTACTTATAGCCAACTTCTAATCACATTTTAAAATCATTCTTAATAATCTAATTAACAATCAGGTTGACCAATTAGTTAGATTTAATTTTCAAGTTGATTGCTTACTCTTTATTTAATTATGTGCATAAAATATTACATTAGCTAGTGTTAGTGCATGATTTTGCTTTGTGTGTTTAATTGGATTGGCCAGTGTTAATACAATTGGATGCCTATTTCCTTTTAGTACTTACTGCTTTTTATTACATGTGAAGTTAGCTTATTTCATTTTTCAATTCATTTTTAGGCTTCTTAAATTCCATGTCTTTTGTTCTAGATTGACCTAACCAACCTAGAGCTTTTTCTACCTTCTATACACTATACTAGATTGACCCAATTGACATTGTATAGTTTTACAATCTCTGGTTCTATACTAGATCAACCCAGTTAACCATGTATAGTTTTAGTCACCTCTTTTGACCTTTGATTTCTCATATCTATTCTTTTCCTTTCATCATGAACTTTATATTGGATAATGATACTTATAGTCAATAGATATGATGAACTTTACCAATATTGATAGGGTCTCCCATAGACATAGTAGGGATCCTCTTTTGGATGCTAGTAATGTTCATATTACCACTTTCACAATGAAATATGGGACCCGTCCTCATACCCCTTTACAACATAATCCTCTTTTCTCATTATAAGACCAAGATGAGTTAGTGTATAGTCCCAAAATTCTTTTCTTTATTTTTGAAATTCCTCAACATACAAGAAAGGATCCTTATACCATTTATAACCTCATGATTAGTGGTCAAATTGAAGAGCCTCATTCACCTAATCCTACATTCTCAATAGGATTTGGAGGTACCACATTCTTTGATTCTCAACTTCTTCCTTCAATTTTGACTCCTTATGCCATGACATCTTCTTCTCTAACCTCTTCAACCTCCATGCCTAGTGTTTCAACTAACATGGTAGGTTTTACATATAATGGGCCTTTCATAAGGTCCACAATCCTTAATCCTTCCACTAGTTCATTTTTTGTTACCAAAGGCAATCATGATTCTAGTGCTTCTTCCTCCCAACCATTCACTAGTCCATATTTTACTTCACAAGCAAATTTTTCCACTAGTGCATCAAATTCTCATAATTCTTCTCAATCTCACATCAACACTAATAGTGGTACCCAAACCACTAATACTAACACAAATACCAATTTTAATAATTATAATGTCAATCAAACACACCAAATTTTTTTGTAAACTCTCAATCAAATGAATACCTTTCAAGATCATAACACAAATCAAATGATGAGAATGCAAAACCACCTCCTTAATCTTCAATCTCATTTGTAACCAATGACTTGGGGTACACATAACTAAAATACTCCCCTCTCTTTTTAGATATTCTCAAGGCAATCTCATTCCTCAACCTCCTTTAATCAATAAGACCTTTAAGCATCTATAGAATGAACCTCTTATTAATCAAATTGCCAACTTTGATATAATAGGTATAACACCTACAATCTATTACAATGGGTCAATTGATCCTACCCTTCACCTTAAAACATTTGGAAATATTTACAAGGATTGGTTCAAATTAAACACCTTTGCCGCTACCAAGCTCCTAGCCAAAACTCTCACAGGTGATGCCTTGGATTGGTATAATAAACTTAGAGCTCATTCCATTTCTAGTTTGGAGGACTTAGTAAACAATTTAGTTTAAGAATTCCAAACTAATGATCTTCTTGAAAACACTTTGGCCCATTTCAATAATTCAAAACAACATGAGAATGAAACTACCCAAGCCTTTGTTAAGATATGAAAGACTTTGTCAAATAAATGTGAACATAACATGGTGGATAATAATCTTTTTCATCTCTTTACAAATGCCCTTTTTTTAAAACTACAATATCAAGTCCATAGTCTCTCTCCATGTACATTAGAGGAGGCTATTGACCAATCTAAAATATAATATTTCCTAATGCATCAATTTTAGCCACCCCAACCTTTTGTAGGTCCTCATTTATTACTAAAGAACAAAAACTATAATATCACTAATGATGGTGTTACCAATTCTTATAATGCCATTCACAATGTTCAAGATATCATTTATAACCCTTCTTCGAAACTAGCTCCTTCTCAACAATATACTAGTTCTCATTTCTCTTTACCCAATAACATCAATGCTCACAAACCTTTATCCTTGACTAAATTACTTAAGCATTTACCCAAGCCTCTTCCGAAAGAGATTTACCCTACTCATCCTATGAAATATTGGTATGATCCTAACAAATTTTGATAGTTTCATGCTATTTGGGGTCATTATCATGAGACTTGTACAGAACTTCATAATTTAGCTATGGATTTTCTCCTTGGAACTAATTTCGATCATGATTCCATTATCTGTAAGCATCAATAAAACTATGAGATTGATTTCAAGGACTATAAATCAAATGACAAAATTCAAGCCTTGAATCAAAAAAATGCTCATTTGGCTATCTATAAATATCCTTTAACTAATAATCAAACTACCCAATATAATCATGACAAGCCTACACCTTCCACCAATAATGTATAAAGTCTTATTGAACCAACTTCTAAAGAGAATGTGGTTAGCATGACTAATATGTGAAAGGTGGTGACTTTCATTGATTCCCAACCTATATACACTCTTCTTTCCCATAAGACATATTGTGTTATCCAAGATTCTTCTCCAACTCATTTAAATGAGTTGGAGAAAGAAGATGTTATCACTTTTGATGATCCAATTTCTTTATTAACCCTTGGATAACACATCCCATTTTATTTCTACTTCCAATGATAATGATAATCAAGATTATACTAACACTTCTTCTTTTCCTTCTCAAAATAAACTTAAACCAACTAGTTCATCATCTCAACATGATTTAAAAACTTGTTCAAAATCTTATTCTCATTCTTATCAACAAAAATTCTAATGTACTTCAGATCCTTCTAAGGACCTCCTTAACCATTACGCACCTATATCTAACAACATTATTAAGTGTTATGATGAATGGGATCCCATTGTGGAACTCACTAATATCCCATCCCAAATTATATTTCTTGAGATTATGACGACTTCCCCACATCATAGAAACCATCTCATGTAGCTCTTATTTGAGATGAATGTCCCTCATCCTCCCCTAGTAAGATATGAGGCAGCTTTATCTAATTTTAAAGATAGTATTTTACAGTAATGTGAAGAGATGTCTATCAATGTTGACAAAACCATAGACACTTCTATTTCCATAAAATTTCCCATAGCTTCTATGATTTTTGACAATATTTTGCTTCATATCGATGATCCTCTTTTATTCATTAGTATCCAAATAGGTGATATCCAAGTCAAGCATGCATTGTTTGATGAGGGTTCTAACACCTGTGTCACTTATCTTGATTTCATTAAGACCCTTAGGTATTATGAATGTAATATCAAGTCTACATACATCACATGCCAAGGATATAATAGAAAGAAAATGCCTCCTCTAGGTTGCATGTGGCTTCCAATTACCATCCCACCTATCACCATTCATGTGAAGGTGATGATATTTAACTTCCCCCTTTCTTATAACATCTTTCTTGGTAGGTTGTGTACTCATCGCTTGAGATATATCACTTATTCCACTTGCTAATGCATTAAATTACCTCATAATGGTGAATCTATAGGATTCAAGGTGATACTAACCCTTAGAATTTTGAACAATTATAAGATCATGGTGTATTTAATATTCCTACTCTTGAACCTTTGCCAAGTGTTTCATTTCATGAGTCTTAACATCTCAAATTTCTTCTTAATTCAACCCATGGTTACAATGGACATCATGAGCTCATTGGTAACATTCCTCCTAATCTTTTAGATTTTGATGATGATGAGCCTGATGAGATTAACTTAAGATCAAAACTTTTGATCTCTTGCCTCATCTCACCTCACAACTTCTGGCTTCCTTATAGACTCATTTTTGCAAACCTCTTTGCGATGACATTCCCATAGTCTTGACTAAGACTAAGCATTCTATTTACCATGCTTCAATGGATGACAAGGCTATCCCTACTTATGTCATTGATCTTCACATCCCATATTATGGTGATGGCTATTCCTTAGATGATCCATTGTTAGGTGGTATTGTACAAGCTTATGATTCTAAGATTGGCTGTTATCATTCTTCTTTACTCAAGTATTTTCATGAAACTCATAATTTTCCTTCACTTATAGTTATTTATTTTTGCATTTCCATCTTTTATCATAGGGTAGAGATGGCACTGACACCTTCAATTTTTGAGGAGACACGTAGGACTATGCTCATGGATCATGTTATGACTAGGCCTTACCATTTTGCTAGGTACTCTAACACTTGTAGCTAGTTTACCCTTGAGGTTAGTGTGACCCTCATTAGACCCTCTATAGATCCTGCCTCTCCTTTAGTAGAGCCCACTATAGTTGAGCCTCTTCCCACTTTTTTTATAGTTGATCCTATTCTTGTTCGTAATGTTGCTGAGCCTTCCCCTACTTTTGATGTTATTGCTGCTTCTATAGATCATAGTTCTTCCTTCCTCATCATCACCTTATTTTGGTGATGGTTTTCTCCCTTTGCCTAAGATGGCTCCTCTACTTACCAAATGGGCTAATGAGTGTTCTTTAGTTTCTTCCACTCCTATTTTACCTCATATGAGTGATTCTACTAAAACCTCTCACAAGATTATCTATTGCTTTCATGAGACTGATAACCATTATTCCACCCATTGTCACAAGTTACAAAAATATCTTGATACCTTGCATCCTTCTTCCCCATCATCATACAAAGCTATACCTCCCTCGAAGGTACTTCTTGAATATTTTCCCAAGTATGGTGAGGTATATTGTCTATGGCATCTATGTAACACCCATTATATTGATCATTATTTCATCTTATAACATCTCAAAGATCACCTTATAACCATTCCTAGACCTTCTACCACTCCTCCCATAGGTCATTCCCATAATAAGGCTCCTCCTTATCCTATGGTTCCACCTCTAGTGGTTCCATCCCCTTATATGGTCCCTTCACCACCTTCTATGCCTCCTCCTATGATACTTTTAGCTATAGAGCTTCCACCATCTATGGATCCTTCTCCACCCATGAGTCCTTCACCTATGGACCTTCCCTCACCTATGGATCCATCTCCACCCATGGGTCCTTCACTTGTGGATCCTTATCCACTAGTGATTCCTTCTCCTCCCATAGAACCTCTTCCCATACATTCTCCTAACTATCCTTTGCCTAATTTTCCTCCTCAATGTGATCCTTTGATCATTCATACTTTTTCAATTGAGGAGATTAGAAAAGAAGTGTTTTCCTAGTATTCATTGAAGATTGATGAAACCTTAACAACTATTAAATTATAGCTTTATAGAGACCTAACTAATGTATTGGATAATGTGTGTGGATAGATTAAATATTATTTATGAGAACATGTATGTTTCTTTCACATTTATATTTGGATTGGATGTGCACTCCAATCTTATTTCTATCTATTTTATCATTTAAAACTATGTCAAATTTATGCTTATCTTATATCATGATTTCTTACTTGATGTACTATATCTTGCTTATCTTATCTTTTATATTTTCACATATGATTGTCTTTTTTATAATTTCTTTCCCCTCCCTTTTTCCTAGAGTTTTTCTCCAAACTCTCTTCTTGTATATTTATGATTGTTTTACTTTCTTATCTTTATTTTTTCATTGATAATTTGTCATGGTGATTTGGTTATACTTACCCTATTCCACTTGGTTGTTATCTCCCTTTTAGCATGTGATAAGTTAGAAAATAATATATCTCATTACTATCTCCTTTTACTAGTCTACTTTGGATCTCCTTTGTCCTCTTCCTTTTTTTAGAAAACTAAGCATATACACAGTTGAGATTTGAGATCACATGCTAGTTTATTATCAAGCTTAAGTGTCCTAGTTAGTCTTTATCTTTGGTTATTTAGATTTTTTTAGCCTTATCCTATAGCTCATTCATGTATATCAATATCTCTCTCATTATTGGTCATTCTAAATCAATATGGAGGAGGAACCTTAAAAATCCTTCAAGATAAAGTTAAAAGCCCAATCATTTAAATATAAGGCAATGATATCAAAAGGAAAAATTATTATTAAAAGTCAAATCACACTAAAGGATGTGATCCAAAGCACATCTCTTTATTTTAGTAGAATAAAAAACTCCATAGTTGGCCTCATAGTAGAGCCAATGTCCTTTGGGGTGCAATAGGCTAGTAGATTAGAAGAAGAGAATAAAAAATATTTTAGTGATTCCTACTTTCTCATGCAAGTACCCAATTTTCATAGTAGATTGACGACTCTGTAAGGGGTCCTGAAGAGTGGGGAACACATCAT